>JAJJMA010082642.1:0-23137 GCA_023529015.1 Papaver nudicaule
TTTGCCAAGTGTTTTGTTAGCTCAAAAACACTTCAAGATAGAAATCCAACAGACCAGAGATAATCTTTATCTTATTGACACATTGAGAACCGTTAGATGGACCACATAAGATATTTTCTTGATAATCCAAGTCCAACTAAGAGATAAAGGAGTTCAGAGTTTAACCCGAGAAGAATATTCACTTGGACGGTATGCGAACCGTCCATCTGAATCACAGCCAAAAGTATCCGTTTTGAGGTTCGCGTAGGTACGCGTACAAAATGACACTTTGGAACTCAGAAGAGTTACTGTTCCACGTACGGTTCGGGAACCGTCCGCTATTCAGATTAGGGTTTAACAGGACCCGCTGGAAGTTCTGGGCTTAACTAGTACTTAGACGTGTGTGACGTCCTCAGCTATAATCTACTGGACTCTTGCTCAAGAGTACTCCTTTAGATTCACCCATATCCAACAAGTGATTTGCAAGCAAACCATTGCAATGGACAAATGGTATCGAATCTATCTCATGCATTCTAGTAACCTTAGTATTTGCGGGAACAAACACTAACATAACACATGGTCATGTAGACAAGAACGATCTCAATCGCTATTATAACACTACCAAAGTAGCCGACTATTTCGAAATATAGAGAAAGTAGAATAGAAGAATTTCCATAAAAGTCATAACTCCTACTAACCTTTTGTCGATGAAGAATAATTGATGTCTTCTTTGTCTTCACAGTCATCGTCTTCAAGGTCTCAACTACTTAGTCTATATCCCAATTTCGAAATCTAAACTCTAGTAGGCTAAATCAAGAATTGTGTTTTGACACCTAAAACTGACAACTAGCTTGACATACCAACGCTAGTGGGTTTGACCGGACAATACCCTAACAGTATCGAATCTATCTCATGCATTCTTGTAAACTTAGTATTTGCGGGAACAAATACCAACATAACACATGGTCATGTAGACAAGAACACGATCTCAATCACTATTAACATCACTACTAAAGTAGCCGACTATTTCGAAAGATAGAGAAAGTAGAATAGAAGAATTTCCACAAAAGTCATAACTCCTACTAACCTTTTGTCGATGAAGAATAAATGATGTCATCTTTGTCTTCACAGTCTTCGTCTTCAAGGTCTCTACTACTTAGTTTATATCCCAATTCTGAAATCTAAATTCTAGTAGGCTAAATCAAGAATTGTGTTTTGACACCTAAAACTGACAACCAGCTTGACATACCAACGCTAGTGGGTTTGACCGGACAATGCCCTAACACAATGGTTTGAACGAAATATACATAAACAATAGGAGTAAGCCACAAGGGATTGGAATGGCGTTGTCAGAATTCTCCAAGCCAAGAGAATAATTGTTGCAGAAGATTTATACAAGATTTTATAGTGAATTTTGAATACCATTCGGGTGTCTACTGTTACATACTAAAATTTTATAGCAACCCAGTTCACGGTTCGAGAGATATGTTACAAACATTAGAGAATCTGCCAGAAAATACGTATGAAATCAAAACGATTGCTGCGGAGAATTCGAAAAGAAATTTGAAGTAAATTTTAGACACAATCTTTCACTTAGTGTCTACCACCATGTGGTAAAATTTCACGCAAAAACTCTTCATAGTTTAAGAGATATGGCGTGAGCATTGACAAGAAAACAGACCGTCAGAGTTTCCTCTGTTCTATACGAATAGGAATATTGTTTTTTCACTTTTGACTGAACACATGTGCATCTTTGGACTTTTTAGTCTTAGGGTTGGATACAGGTGTCACGACAACTTTTTCTTCAGATGAAGTTTTTGGTATTTGCTTGGGATTAGAAGCAATATTACCAATGTGTGCTGGAATTGATTGATACACAGTTAGTTTGCGTATTTCTTCCTTAAGGAGTGCAATCTCTCCTTTTAATTCTGTTATTCACCACGACATACGGTTAGAGAAGATTCAAATTTGTTCTTTCTCCAATAGTAGAGTCTGGTTTAGGATGAACATCTGAATCTTTCATAGAAATGCGATTGATATGTCGATTTACCTTGTGTTTGAGACGAGCAATCTCAGATGCTTGAAATCTCATATGATTAATAAGTTCATCACTTTCTTTGAGAGCATCTCATTCAGCTTCCGAATCAGAATCATCAGATGGAGTGAAAGGCAAGGTATCTTGAAGTTTTGGTTTAATCATACTATCTAGGGTTTCGGATAATGACGATGATCCAATTTCAGTTGTCGATTTATCAGAATCGTTTTCTGGTGTAACAAATGGTAACATATTCATAGGTCACGAGTTTGTCAAACACATACAGTTATGTCATTCAGGTGTTGCCCGTTCTGATACCAATTGAAAAGGAGGGGATACCAAGGTACACCACCAACTTTTGAATTCGTGAACCTAGTTGATTAGGTTACTTGGACGATCTCACAAATCAATATTCAAGCAACAACCCGAGTATAGTTCTTTTTTCAAGAACCGAATCCTGACAAAAATAAGTCCTAGTAGATCTCAATAGAGATGGATTCACTCAAGGGTTAGAATAACCAAACTTGCAATACTTTAATTATATAGATTAGAGAATATATAATGTGGAAGGTAAAAGTAATGCAAGACACCAGAAGTTTCGTTAACGAGGAAACCGCAACCAGCAGAAAAACCTCGGGACCTAGTCCAAAGTTGAACATACACAGTATTAAACGAATACAGACGCTAGCCTACTATCACTTTGAATGGAATGTATCGATACTGAATTAACCCTCCAAGAAACTCAGCTACCATTGTGCCCATACGTCTCTTAACTCCCGCAGAAGCCTACGCATTTGATTCCCCTAGCTGACGTTCTTTTACAGGCCTAAAGGCCTAGGAGTTGTTCACAGTCTGTCGTGAAGACAAGCACTACTGTGCCTCTAACATGAAGCCGGGTTATACTCGATTTGTCTTTCAACAAAGAATACGATAAGTGATTTCCTTTAGACTTAAATGAAGATGTGTCTTTGTGTATTAGAATATTACGTTCACAAATAGATGTGTATGATTTATGATGCTTCGGTTAATCAAGTAAATTGGTTCTCTTAGACGTCTGGGAAGTCATGTTTAACACTTTCAGGAACTTTGTTGAGCTTAACTACCAAGTAAACAGGCAAAGATTCACATAATTTAGAAAAAATAGTATTTTCTTATTGATTTAGGAGAGAGAACTTAGGTTACAAATTATCTCAAGATCGATATTTATAGTGTACAAGTATAGGCGGTGACGACTAACTGACTTTCCCACCATTTTGTACTTTGAACATCTTCTCTTGAGTTGTCTGAAGTAATCTGCTCCTTGGGTCGGATTCTTCAACTGCCAGTCGACTGCCAATGTTATCAGCACCTTCTTTGGTTCTGCACCATTTATCAGCGTATCATCCCTTCAGTAGATCACCTTTTGCCCTGAACTATATTTTGTCATCAACATATTCGCCCTTAGTTTAGATTAAATCTAGTTCGAGCTTTATTTGATTTAAACTTTTAGCTTTAACATCTGGTGTTGTATAGCTTTGAGTTTAGAGTTCTTTTCAGTCAATCTGGCAGCTTGAATGTACCATATTTATCAAGTATTAGGGTATTGCTACCTCCTTCTCCCATAAAAGAAAGAAGTGTCTTGATCTATTAAGGCAGTTTAGTTTTTGTTGTAGCTCAGATTTCATGAATTTTTCAGACTCTTTCAGTCACGGTTTTATTGACGATGTATTTTGTAGATCGACTTTGATGAACAATGCAAACTCTTTTGAGTTGTTTACTTGTCATTTTTCTTCAGTCGACTTTGAAAAAGGAGGGGTACCGAAATACTACCAACTTTTCGTTTTGGCTCGTGAGTCTTATGGTTTAAGTCTGGACGATCTCAAAAATCAATATCCAAACTTATAACTGGAGTTGTTAAACCTCGACAAAGAGTACTTAGGAGTCAACTCTACAGTTAGGCAATAACGTACTACTTGGTGCTTTAATTATATAATCAGAGATATAATGCGGAAAGTAAAAGCACACAAGACACCAGAGATTTTTTTAACGAGGAAACTGCCTTGCAGAAAAACCTCGGGACCTCGTCCAGATTGAACACCGCCCAGTACAAACTGACTACAAACACTAGCCTACTATAAGACTTCGGTCTGGGATGTAGCAGAGACCAACTCAATCCCTCCAAGCGAATTGGCTACTGTCGCCTTCCTTACGTCTCTAGACCCCCCACAGATCGTCACGCACTTGATTCCCCCAGCTGACGTCCTTTACAGGCCTAGGAGTTGTTTTGACCGATGCCAAAGGCTTGTGTCAGCAATACTGGTTTTTCAACCTAATTGTTGACGTGTGGTGTAACTGTCCTCTATCAGTTTACCACACACAAGATGACTTCCTTCGGATTGTTAAATCCAGGTCATACGGAAATCTACTTCACAAATCGGGGCTGACACGCAAACCAAGTAAGCAATGCCCAATTCGTATCTACCTCAGTTATACACGAAGAATCACTTAAGAAACTTGTATAACTGGAGCTAACTAGGTCTTACAACACCGAGTGCAGCCGTGTGTTGCTACCTTTCCAACCTTGTTGAGTAACGTATCAGTTCTTGAATAGCCATATATCAGAAGAGACGGACTTTAGAATAGACAAGAACGTGATCAGGTTACCAAGGTTACAGGTTAATCCGATTTCAACCAAAGATGGTTTCAATCTCCTACCTGTGCTTCCCAACTCTCAAGAGAAGTCTTTATAGTCGTAGGGAGTTCCCAGAGGAGCTGCAACCTATAGAGGATGACTATACCACAACAAGCATTCACCGAAGTGACAAAGTAGTTTGAGACTAGGGTTTCATACACCTTGTGATAACAGGTGAAGCTAAGTACTCGCATATCAAGTGTAAAGATGGTATACTTAGGTAATCTGAACAAAAAGATTCCTGAGTTCTCACCTTATGGAGAAATAAAGATACACTTTCTCCCAATATTCCACATCCACGCTCCCCAAAAAGATTTGTTATTAAGCGCAAGTTCAAAAAGAACTCTCCCCCGTGTGGTGTCATTCAATAAAGAACAACTGACAAAGACTAACATGGACAAGAACAATTGAATGTTATCCAGTTTTGCTTTGTTAATAATCTCTTTTCCTTAGCCAATTTTTTCGGAAAAAGAGTTATGTGATTTTGAGTTTGTGAAAACCCTAAAAATCACATAATCAAAAGTTTCTTAATCGTGAGAAAAAGCATAACTTTTGTAAATAGACACAGCTTTACGTCACTACCGAAGCAATGGATTAAAGCTATGTTTTGCAATAAGATTGAGGTAGACAAATCAAGTATTGCAAACATCATTAATAACATCTAAAAAGAATTTTTATTAATGAAATAAAGTAGTACATGCTTGAAAAACTCTAAAAAGCATGAAAGGCAAACTACTAAATCATATGAAGACACGAATAAAGTTGTATGACCTCAACTTTTGCCTTCATCATCTCGAGATATGACCTCATCAAAGAATTCATCTATGATATGCCTATTTCTAGCTTCCTCTTCAGAAAGACCAGTTAGAGCACGTAACAATGATGTATAATGAGTATAGCTTTTCCTGAAGCGTTTGGCTTTGTCTTCATGGAATAAAGCTTTCTTCCTTTCGTAATCGATTTTATACAGAAAGTACTTTCTCAACTTTGTATATCCATCAATTGTTTCTCTCGAGTTAATAGCATAAGTCTCTGGATCAGGATACTTGTGGAGGTAATCCAAAGTTTATGCAGGAGTCCTCTTTCTCTTGCTTGAAATCCCTTCACAGAGCTCAACTTTCACAGCTTCACTTTTACAACTCCTCATAACACTTCTTGTAGGGTAAGCCATCTTGTTTATGACTTACTGGATGTATGAACGATATATATATCATTCAAGAGGAGTGAGTTTTAGTTTATCTGAAAGACTTAAGGGAATCTTCCAGATTTTTGCGACAGACCGGTTCGTGAACCGCTTCGCAAACTTAAAGCTCCAGGAGTCTGTCGGACAGACTTTGTCAGTCAGAAACAAAATTTTCATGGAGTAATCTCAATCTTGAAAATATGTTTTCTTCTAGCGACTTGAAACACCATCATACCAGGAATGAATTCCTGATATCAACTGCATACCTCACACATACAAGTCTTAGTGTGAGGATGCATCCCCTAACTGCGGTTAGGCAGTTAAAGTGTGAGTACTAGACTCACATGTGGTGTTGATTGTAGAGTGGTTGCTGGAGACTGATTCGGGCTGAGAGTTTTTCTTACCCTTGTCATTTCCTCTTGAACTTTCCACGTTTTTCAACGCTCCCTTGAATTGCTTCAGGGCTTTGTTCATTCTATCCATATCGGCTTGAAGCTTATATACAGCTTTCCTATTTCCCTTAAGAAGCCGACACCTTCCTTGGACATGTCCAGATTTACCACAGTACTGGCAACTCTTAGAAGGTTTTTCATCCTGAGGTTTAGCTTTCTCAGGTACACCTTTATGTGTTTCAATAGATGGAGAACTGGATCCATCCATTATGAAAGTACTGTTCTTGATGTAAGTGTTACTATTGAACCCCAATCCATTGGTATTTCCAAAGGCTTTTTGACCAAATAACATTGCTGCTACTTTATCTGAGCTACCAGATAGCCTTTGGAGATCATCCTTTAGGGTATCAGTTTCTTTATCCTTTAAGGACAAAGTTGAGGAGAGATCATTACTTAATTTCTTAAGTTCTTGATCTTTCAGGAGAAAGGTTTTCTCTACCTTTTCAAGATCAGATTTTAACTGATATTTTTCTTGAACAAGGTTTTCGCTCTTGTCGATCAACTGATGAATTAAAATGTTTTTCAAATCATCATGCTTAGATCGTTCATCTGAAGTCCCAGCCATTAAAGCAGTTTCTCCAAAATCTAATTCGAATTCATGCTGGTCAGGCATATCATCGAATCGAGCGGAGAGAGCATTATCCCTTTTGAAGTATTCCTTACTAGGGCAAACGTCTTTCATGTGTCCAAAGCCTCGACACTTGAAGCTTGCACTTCAACAAGATCATCCTCATCCCTGTCAGGATTAGGTTTCACAGCTGGTAAGGGTCTTCTACTCCTGAATTGCCTGTCTCTTCTAGATCTGGGAAGATCTTTTAATTGTTGTGTAATCAGAGACAGTTCAGTGTCCACTTCATCATCATCAAGGCCTTCGCACTCATCAGCCCAAGATGATTTTTGTAGTGTGAAGGTGCACGAAGTGATCACAGCCTCAAAAGCGATATATTTGGGATTATCTTTTCGCTCATGATCGAAGATCTTTAGCTTAGCTACAAGGTCACTTCTTGTTATGTCTAAGCCATGCATCTCCTGGATGGCATGTTTCTTGGATTCGTACCTTGAGGGTAATGACCTCAGAATTTTACTCACAATGTCCCTTTCCGGAATAGTTTTACCATAGGTGTGACAGGCATTGACTATTTCAGACAATTTGTGGTTAAATTCCTCAAAGGTACCATCCTCAAGCATTCGAAGGTTTTCCCAGTCAGACATGAGATTTTGAAGTCTAGCTTCTTTCTCTGCTATATTACCTTCGAATACGTTCCTTAATATTTTCCAAGCCTCGTAAGAGGTTTCACATGTAGCTATGTGATGGAAGAGATCAGCTGTAACTGCATGAATGATAGCATTAAGCCCATCATAGTTTTGCTTAGCGGCGAGTGTTTCCACAGCATCATAAACCGCTATGTCTTTGGGAACAGTTTTACCGTCAACTTCAACAGTTGGTGATATATATTCTCTCATGACATAAACCCAAGTTTTGAAGTCTCGGGCTTGCAAAAACGAAGTCATTGCAGTCTTCCACCATAGGTAATTTGTGCCATCGAACTTTGGTGGTACGTTACAAGCTCTTACGCTTTCATCCATGACTCACAAGCCTAGATAAACACAGACAGTTACGTCTTTAATGTGTTCACCTGCTCTGATACCAACTGAAAAAGGAGGGGTACCGAAATACTACCAACTTTTCGTTTTGGCTCGTGAGTCTTATGGTTTAAGTCTGGACGATCTCAAAAATCAATATCCAAACTTATAACTGGAGTTGTTAAACCTCGACAAAGAGTACTTTGGAGTCAACTCTACAGTTAGGCAATAACGTACTACTTGGTGCTTTAATTATATAATCAAAGATATAATGCGGAAAGTAAAAGCACACAAGACACCAGAGATTTTTTTAACGAGGAAACTGCCTTGCAGAAAAACCTCGGGACCTCGTCCAGATTGAACACCGCCCAGTACAAACTGACTACAAACACTAGCCTACTATAAGACTTCGGTCTGGGATGTAGCAGAGACCAACTCAAGCCCTCCAAGCGAATTGGCTACTGTCGCCTTCCTTACGTCTCTAGACCCCCGACAGATCGTCACGCACTTGATTCCCCCAGCTGACGTCCTTTACAGGCCTAGGAGTTGCTTTGACCGATGCCAAAGGCTTGTGTCAGCAATACTGGTTTTTCAACCTAATTGTTGACGTATGGTGTAACTGTCCTCTATCAGTTTACCACACACAAGATGACTTCCTTCGGATTGTTAAATACAGGTCATACGGAAATCTACTTCACAAATCGGGGCTGACACGCAAACCAAGTAAGCAATGCCCAATTCGTATCCACCTCAGTTATACACGAAGAATCACTTAAGAAACTTGTATAACTGGAGCTAACTAGGTCTTACAACACCGAGTGCAGCCGTGCATTGCTACCTTTCCAAACTTGTTGAGTAACGTATCAGTTCTTGAATAGCCGTATATCAGAAGAGACGGACTTTAGAATAGACAAGAACGTGATCAGGTTACCAAGGTTACAGGTTAATCCGATTTCAACCAAAGATGGTTTCAATCTCCTACCTGTGCTTCCCAACTCTCAAGAGAAGTCTTTATAGTCGTAGGGAGTTCCCAGAGGAGCTGCAACCTACAGAGGATGACTATACCACAACAAGCATTCACCGAAGTGAAAAGAGTTTACGCTACCTTCCCTAAGGACCTTCACGTATGCTTGATGCTTGCGGTATTTGTCCATAGACACCTCTATTTATAGCACTCAATATGATAGGTTGCTTTGGAATAAAGCAAGCAATTACTTGTCCCACAAGTTAAGGAAACTTGGAAATCAAGTAAAGAGATTAATCTCAATTGGAATTCTTTTTAACATTATATGCCAAGTGTTTTGTTAGCTCAAAAACACTTCAAGATAGAAATCCAACATACCAGAGATAATCTTATCTTATTGACTCATTGAGGATCGTTAGATGGAACACAAAAGATATTATGTTTTACACAAGTCCATCTAAGAGATAAAGGAGTTTGGAATTTGACTCAGAGTGAAATTCTAAAAGAATCTTCACTAAATCCGACACCAGCAAGATGACTACCGTCAGGTTCACGTACTGGTACACGAAATAAATAGCCATCTCGAACTCAGGGAATTTCCGAGTTTCTGGTACGCAAACCGGTTCGTGAATCGTGCGCCTGTCAGATTTCGTCAAATCTGGATTCCGCTGGAAGTACTGGGCTGAGCCAGAACTTAGACGTGTGTACGTCCTCAGCTGTGATCCATGGACTCTTTGCTCAAGAAAACTCCTTTAGATTCATCCATATCCAACTAACAGTTTGCAAGCAAACCATTGCAATGGACACATGGCATCGAATCTATCTCATTCATTCTTGTACTCACAGTATTTGTGGGAACAAACACCGGTCATGACACAAGGCCACGTTACACAAGAATACGATCTCAATCGCTATTATCACTACTAAAGTAGTCGACTATATTTCGAAAGAATAGATAAAGTAGAATAGAAGAATATCCATAAAGTCATAACTCCTACTAACCTTTTGTCGATGAAGAATAATTGATGTCTTCTTTGTCTTTCACAGTCTTCGTCTTCAAGGTCTCTACTACTTTGTCTATATCCCAATTCCGAAATCTAAACTCTAGTAGGCTAAATCAAGAATTGAGTTTTGACACCTAAAACTGACAACTAGCTTGACATACCAACGCTAGTGGGTTTGACCGGACAATGCCCTAACAGACTTAATAAAATTCATGACTTACCCAAATTCAATGCTAAATCTTATAGCCAAAGGAGCCATTAGTTGGATATTGCTTTATTGAATGGCTTTTGGATTTCATAACAGAGTGCTAGTGTATCACACATCAACTACGTAGTATGTTTCAACTCTAATTAAGTTGCTATAAAATCTTGGGTGTAAATATCTCGCCCATCTGGGAATCGGAAAGTCTTCTTTTAGATTTTCGAAATATGTATTTCTTTTGAAATTATTGCCTATTCCACCCTATTCATATCATAATTATCCTTAAAAACCTAAAGAGTTTATTTTCCATATCTTCAGATCTAAAAACCTAAATAATTTCATTCATCTTTCTTAACTTTCCCTTGATGGATCCATCTTCTTCTAAATCTATTAAACCCCCTTTTTCCTCAAGTATACCTGAAGTTAATCCATCATGGAAGACCATCTTTCCATCTAATGTAAGTCTCCGGCGGTTGAATTATCCTACTCTCTCAGCGGTTCCTAAAGAAGAATTTGATGATAAACGTTTACTCCTTTTTGAGCCACATCTCTCCATAGGTTTTCCTCCTCCAATTCCTGATTTTGTTTACAAATATTTTATCAAAGTTTGTCTTCCTCCTAGGTTCATGTGTAGCAAATTTTATAACCTAGTTTCCCAGATCCTTGAATTTAACCCCAAAAGTGCCTCCTTCTGAGAGAATAAAATCTTCCAACTTATATTCTCGTTATGGTTTGAGGTTTTCCCCAAATTCCCTGCTTTACTATTTCTACAAGAAATCTAAATTCCCCGAGCTAAATATCGATAGCTTTAAATCAGTCGGTAATTTTTCTATAAACCCGTATCTGGTAACTGGGATTGGAATCATCCTGATATGTCGAAAGGATTTTTCCCTTGCCATTTTACGAAGGGTTCTCTGAATAGCAGTAAGTAAGATTTGAACTGTTCCAATTTTCTGAATTTTGAACGACTTAATTTCTGAAATTTGTTAATCCAATGTTCTCTTTTCTTCAGGTAAAGAAGAATTATCCGATGAAGCCATTGCTGCTTTTCAGAAAAAGTTTGTTGCTTTAAACAGTTACTTCCATCCGAATTCAAGTCTCAATGAGCAACCTCTGAATATTAATGCCAGTGTTTTAAAGAACCAAGAGGGAGTTCCTTCTGATGACGATGCTGAAGAGCCTGCATCTAAAATTCGTAGAACTTTTCTCGTTTAAAATCACGGTTATCTGAAAAAGCTGAACAGGGGTCACCTCCTGTTAACCCACATAATTCCTTTTCATCGCACGATTATGCGCCTAAAGGTAAAGGAAAAAATTCTCCTCAAATTCATCATTCTAAGAGGAAAAGCGTTCCTTCTCCTGTCCGAGCTATTGAAAAAAACATGCACCAACTCGGCTCTACAAGCGCTTCTCTCTGTTTAGTAAGTAATATTCTAATTCCCGATTTTCCATTCCAGTCTCTTCTTTTCTAGTAATCGACCGTTTCATGATATTTTTCTTTCGGTTTCTGAAGGATTACGAGAGGCTACAAAAAACAACTTTTCTTCTAGAAAGGGATTATGATGATCTGGAAAATCAATTTCATAATTATGTTAAAGAATTTGCCCATGTGGAAAGAAGATTTAGACGTCTGAGTACTGCTTATTCTTTTCTTGAGAGTCGCTTGAAGAAGATATTGAGGTTTTAACATTATTCTCTTGAAGAATTAACTAACGTTCCTACTGACTCTTCTGGTATTTCTATTTCCTTTCTTATTTCTAAATCTTAGTTTTGCTGCTATCGTGATACTCGTTCTATTTTTTTTTAATGAAACAGAATCTGAAGGATTATCTCATGATCCAGATATGACTCCTTCTTCTTCAACTATCAAAGCTATTGTTGCAGTTCAGTCTCCAAATGAACTTAATGACTGCGCCTCGTCTCCCAAAGTTAAAGACGTCACAACAACTGCTGAATCTTTAATTCCTTAAAATGAAAATCTGGTAGGCGATGATCTTCGTAATGAACTATCGTTTAATCGTATAAACTCGTTTAGTTGTCAGTCATATTGCACTTTGGTATGTTAGTGATTGTTTTGTACGTGTACTAGTGCCATAAGCGTTTCTGGATTCTTAGAGCTTTGTGTGATTAACAGTATGTGAGTATTGACGACAATTGATATTAAAGAGGGACCAATGGATCAAGGAATACGAGGTAGGCGTGGCTTGTCACCATTCGAGGTGGGAACTCTTATAACCTTCCTGTAATCATTGATTGATTTAGTGTTTAATTATCTGTAAGCATGTTTGTGTATTGGATGGGTATGCGCCTGATATGTGTTGTCTGGTTTCCCCGCGAGGAGTGTTTGTGTTTCTCCACAACTTCTCACTAAGTTGAGTAGTGCGGATGGTCTTCCGTTGTCGATATTACTTAGTAGGGCTGATGCTCTTCAGTCTCAATATTACTTAGTAGGGCTGCTGCTCTTCAGTCTCAATATTATATATGATTATTTATAATAGGACGGATGCTCTTCCGTCTCAATATTATTAGTAGTGCGGATGCTCTTCCGTTGTCGATATTACTTAGTAGGGCTGCTGCTCTTTGTAGATGGTGAAAAATGAGAGAGGGACAAAATTGTAAAACCACTCTCTAACCATGCCTAACCTAAAGGCAATTGCCTATTAAGGCACATCTCTATAGCTCAGAATGCAACCCATTCTACGAGCTGAATAAACTCTCTATGAGTTCTCTCTTATAACCCCCGGTGGAGAGGATGATATCATAGTGCAGTACTGATAATCTCACCAGCACATTAAACCCATTAATCTGCTTCATGTCGACATCGCCTCGAATTCCTCGGCATCAAAACCAGATCACTATATGGTACATGGTGAAGAGTTAACAGAGACGCATCCTCATGGATTTCCTCTTAATACGACTCAACATTCGAGTCTTAATGAAAACCTCAGAAATATCGAAGTTCTAGGCATGTCCAGAGCTCTCTGAGAAGCACACAACAGCCTAAACAGGCTTAAGCAGACCTCATCCCAAGCTCAGGATGGTCTAACATACCATGGATAAACACGCCATGACTTCAAGTATGTTGTAGCGTAAACACGCACACCATAACCAAGGCATAGCCAGCACGCACCAGCTGCAACAAAGTTGACCTTAGCCAAATGCCAAAGTCATAACGCCATATAGCATGGCACCACGAACCATGAGCCACCATGGGTTCATGAGAAACTAGCCTTGGCCAAAGGCCAAGGCCGTGGCGCCATGATAACAGGGTTAGCGCTAAACAAGCGCTTTGGAAGTTGGCCTTGGCCAAAGGCCAAGGCCGTAGCCCCTTGGGCTATGGCGCCACAAGTCAATGGTGCTATGAATTCCTGGCCTTAGCCAACAGCCAAGGCCACTCCTATACACCTACTACTCGTGTCCTGAAGACAACACACTCATGTTGGTCATGACATCCTAGTCATACGATTCTACTCAGACTCAACTTAACTCAACTACACTCGAGACATCAAAAACATCACACGGGGGGATAACTTTAGGGGTATTGGTCTGGCGGTCTACGACAATTGAAAGAAACTGATAGGGATAGTGGACAGTTACGAGAAAGTGGCGCCGAGTGGACATGATCTACACGATCCTAGCAATTACCGAAAAGAACTCATGTCATCCACTCCCCCACTCTTCCACGACTTCCACCTTCTCTATCGAGAGATCAGGGTGAGTTCAAAACTATAAATAGAGGCCTCCTCTATCTTCCAAGGCAGAACATCTTTCAGAAACAACCAGATATTCAGAACACCTGAATAAACCAGAGCCTCAGAAGTAAACACACCTGAGCAACCCAACATACTTCTAGCCTTGGTGATTTCCAGTCACTTTCACGACGGAGATCTTAAACTCTTACACCCAAAACACATCCTCAACCTGATCTCAAGTTTCTTTGATGTTTCCCTCCCTAGATCAACCTCTATCTTCCCTGTGACCGAAGCAAGACGTGAACGGCCATTGAATTGGTTTAGGCTCATCTTGTTCGACTTTGATCTCGAACACTACGAAAGTACCAAGAAACGGTGCATTGTTTTTCCAGGTAAAAACAGTTGGCGACCACAGTGGGAGATCATTCACTCGGTTCCAGAAAACTTTCTAAAAAAAATGGTTGTTAGGTCGGGATCAGACACCAAAAACCCCAACTCTTCAACTGGCGGTGTTGTAGCCTCTAACACAGCACCAACCAACCCACCTGCATCCGGCACTACGCCACCTGTTACCCAAGATGTTTCCCCTTCAACACCTATCATATCAGCTATCCCCATCACCCCAGTGACTTCTAATGCTCCAACCCACACCTCTGGCAAGAACCCTTCCTCCACAACTAAGGTCAGCGCTACCGCCGAGAAAGGAAAAGGAGTATCGGGAGCATTAACCATGGATGAGTTAGCCAGACGACAAGACGTCCTCGCAGAAAGTCAAGACAAGATGTTCAACACTCAGCTAGGAATCCTGGATTGTCTCAAAACCCTAACCTCGAAGCTGTCAAGATCACCAGTCAAGGAGACCCCTGAAGCTGCTACTACAGGTGCCCGCTCGACTATTATCCACATCCGAGATGACGAAGCGCCTTCTCTCCCAGAAGAATCTCGCCAAAGGGAAGAACAACCATCCCGCTATGTCACGGCAAACGACTTGGAAAAGCTGCTACAAAATCGAGAAAGAGAGATGGCGCTACCTATCCACCAACACCGGCCACCGTACCCGCACGAAGTACAAAGGATTGCCCTCCCTAAAGGATATGTATCGCCCATGTTCTCCTTGTATGACGGAACTGGGAATGCATGTGAACACATCTCGCGATTTCTGGAGTCCCTGGGGGAACACGAGTACAACCATGTCTTAAGACTCAAAGAATTCTCGAAGTCTCTTACTGGAAGAGCCTATACCTGGTACAATAATCTTGCTCCGAACAGTATTGGGACCTGGGGCGAGATAGTGAGTGCGTTCTACCGCAAGTACTTCTTCGTGTCTGAGCAGATAACACTATCCGATCTCGGCAGAATGTTCCAGAGACCTAGCGAGCACCCGAACGACTACGTCGAGAGATTCAGAATCCAAGCCCTTGACTGCCACGACCCGAATGTCACGGAACAACAGTTGGTGGAACTTTGCATCAACGGAATGATTCCCGTATATCGAGCCCTCTTGGAGAACCTCCGCTTTCAGACCTTCTCTGAACTCCATGAAGCTGCGAAGAGGTCCGCCACCACTGCACCCGCCCTGTTAGAAAGGACTAAACCCCTCAGAAGCGAAGAGACCCGTGTCACTCGCGGCGATAGGAGGCTAATCAACAAGCAGTACAACAACAACCTGCCATCTATGGGCGCCGTTAGCGAAGGAGGGAAGAGGAAAGGCCCTGTCACGGAAGTGACGCATCCAAAACGCATTAATTCAGCTCCAGGGACCCCGAACAAGAACACGAACCAAGGTGGACCGCAACAACCGGAGATGCGGAGGCAAAAAGCCAGACCAGAGATACCGGACTACCCATTTCCCATGGAGGAGGTACTAGTGTTGCTAGACACTTGGATCCAGGACGGAGCAATCGAACTCCCTCCGATACGACAGCCTCCTACAGCCAAAGAGGTAGCAAGCCCAAGGTACTATCGCTATCACCGAGTCACTACTCACCCTACCAGAGACTGCTTTACCCTTAAGCGAATTTTCCAAGCCAAGGTGGAGTCCGGGGAATTACACCTAGGAAACGAAGGAGTATACCAAGATCATCTACCAGTTCGAGCATTCACCCTCCCTGAGGAACCGGTGAACAAGAGAGTGGAGGAGATAATGTACCAACTATGCGAGACTCTCTGTCTCTCGAAACCACAGCGGAAAGACATGTTCACAGCACTCAACATGGTAGTATAGGGAAAACGCCTACCCTTCAAGGAAGTCAATGAACAGACGATGTCCAAGCAGGGGAAGCCAACAGAAGGACAAGGCTGGGGACTCCTCACAACCGCCCGCCTCTCTCATGCTGAATTCTCGAAGACAATCATCGACCCGGGATCCCCAGTGAACATCATCTCAGTCAAGACTCTCAGAGCCGCTAACATCCCTCGTAGCAGAGGCATCCACGCCCCTGCCATCATCAAAGATCCTGACGGGGTCGAAGTACGCACTTACGGGTGGATCGACCTTCCCGTCGAAATCGCCACAATCCCAACCATAGCGGAGTTTCACATTGTTAAAGGAGTCGTCGAGAACGACATGGTGCTGGGACGCCCATGGATCTACAACAACCAGGAGACACTTCCTCTGGAATTCATGGAGCGGTTTGTGCAAAAGAGCAGCATCACAGAGGCAGTAGTCACGCCTGCAGAACCCAAGGGAGTCAATGAGGACCCCCTTGACCAAGAAGGTACTTCATCCACCCCTCTTTTATATGATAGCCCACATTCACCGAGTTACTGGGGACTCGCCACGAGGAGAGCCGTTCGAGAGGAAAACCCTGGAAAACCCGCAGTAGACGTCGGCACAGCTATAAGAATCTCCATCAAAGCCCTTCAGGAATCCGGAATTGTACGTGACAAGCCGTACAACGTTAAGATGCGAGGAGAAGGCGGACTCATCCCCTACGACATACCGCCCGAAGTCTTAGAGACCATCCCAGACTTCAAAGAATATGTAGAACTGTTCAACCTCAAACAAGAGGTGGGGGAGGACGCAGTTGCATATGTGGAAAGGTTTCGCAAGAAGGCGAAGGAGCTTCTGCCCAACCATGATTCACTCCACGCCACATTTACCGTGGGATTGAACTCGGTTTAGCAAGGTTTCACCAAAAACCTAAAGGAGGACGACACTAAGCCTCCTGTTTATTGTATTCGCATTCCTCCAAAGCAGCGCATCATGGCGTGCAGTAGATAGGATTTCCATTTTAGCAGATTTAATTAAGAAAAGTATTTCATTTCAATATATCTTAGAAAACACAATCCTATCCAATCAATAGAAATACCTACAACCTATTCAACATTCAAAAGACGAGAAACCATGTATTTAAAAAAAAAAAAAAAAAAAAAAAAAAAAACAACCACTAGTCGAGAATATCACTCAAGACCCCATTAGATCCACCTTTGCAAGATAGCCTTAGCTGTTCCAGCTCCCTTTCCTCCCTCTGCAACTCAACCTTCAACTCCGCCAACTTCTTCTTCTTCTCCCGGAGAATCTCCTGAGACCCCAGAGCCTTGGCCCTTTCAAACCTATCACCCAACCAAGCCACATTGAAATCCTTAGACTCAGCTGCAGCTATAAAATCCTCCCAATCTTGGACATCAAGTGGATCCGCGGAGCCAATGGATTGAGCCATCATCTCGGTCACTCTCGACAACAGAGTACCGACTATCGACTCAGAAAATAGCTGTTAGGGCATTGTCCGGTCAAACCCACTAGCGTTGGTATGTCAAGCTAGTTGTCAGTTTAAGGTGTCAAAACTCAATTCTTGATTTAGCCTACTAGAGTTTAGATTTCGCAATTGGGATATAAACAAAGTAGTAGAGACCTTGAAGACGAAGACTGTGAAGACAAAGAAGACATCAATTATTCTTCATCAATAAAAGGTTAGTAGGAGTTATGACTTTTATGGAAATTCTTCTATTCTACTTTCTCTATTCTTTCGAAATATAGTCGACTACTTAAGTAGTGATAATAGCGATTGAGATCGTATTCTTGTGTAACGTGGCCTTGTGTCATGACCAGTGTTTGTTCCCACAAATACTGTAAGTACAAGAATGAATGAGATAGATTCGGTGCCATGTGTCCATTACAATGGTTTGCTTGCAAATCGTTAGTTGGATATGGATGAATCTAAAGGAGTACTCTTGAGCAAAGAGTCCATGGATTAAAGCTGAGGACGTATACACGTCTAAGTCCTGGTCAGCCCAGAATTTCCAGCGGAATCCAGATTTGACGAAATCTGACAGGCGGACGGTTCATGAACCGGTTCGCAAACCAGAAACTCGGATTTCTTCTGAGTTCCAAAGTGACTGAACATTTCGCGAACCTGTATGCGAATCCAATGTTGGTTACTTTGCTGGTGTCGGATTTAGTGGATATTCTTTCAGAATTTCACTTGGGTCAAACTCTAAACTCCTTTATCTCTTAGATGGACTTGTATATCACATAATATCTTTTGTGTTCCATCTAACGATCCTCAATGAGTCAGTAAGATAAAGATTATCTCTGATCTGTTGGATTCTATCTTGAAGCGTTTTTGAGCTAACAAAACACTTGGCAGATAAATGATAAAAAAAATTCCAATTGAGATTAATCTCTATTACTTGGTTATCAAGTTTAGGGTTTCCTTAACTTGTGAGACAAGTAATTGATTGCTTTATTCCAAAGCAACCTATCTTATTGAATGCTATAAATAGAGGTGTCTATGGACAAATACCGCAAGCATCAAGCATACGTGAAAGTCCTTAGGGAAGGTAGCGTAAACTCTTTTCACTTCGGTGAACGCTTGTTGTGGTATAGTCATCCTCTATAGGTTGCAGCTCCTCTGGGAACTCCCTACGACTATAAAAGACTTCTCTTGAGAGTTGGGAAGCACAGGTAGGAGATTGAGACCATATTTGGTTGAAATCGGATTAACCTGTAACCTTGGAAACCTGATCACATTCTTGTCTATTTCATAGTCCGTCTCTTCTGCTATACGGCTATTCAAGAACTGATACGTTACACACAAGGTTGAAAGGTAGCAACGCACGGCTGCACTCGGTGTTGTAAGACCTAGTTAGCTCCAGTTATACAAGTTTTTTAAGTGATTCTTCGTGTATAACTGAGGTAGAGACAAATTGGGCATAGCTTACTCGGTTTGCTTGTCAGCCCTGATTTGTGAAGTAGATTTCCGTATGACCTGGATTTAATCATCCGAAGGAAGTCAACTTGTGTGTGGTAAACTGATAGATGACAGTTAGACCATACGTCAACAATTAGGTTGCAAAGCCAGTATTGCTGACACAAGCCTTTGACATCGGTCAAAGCAACTTCTAGGCCAGTAAAGGACGTCAGCTGGGGGAATCAAGTGCGTGACGATCTGTGGGGGATCTAGAGACGTAAGGAGTGCGACAGTAGCCAATTCGCTTGGAGGGATGGAGTTGGTCTCTGCTACATCCCAGACCGAAGTCTTATAGTAGGCTAGCGTTTGTAGTCAGTTTGTACTGGGGGGTGTTCAATCTGGACGAGGTCCCGAGGTTTTTCTGCAAGGCAGTTTCCTCGTTAAAAAAATCTCTGGTGTCTTGTGTGCTTATACTTTCCGCATTATATCTCTGATTATATAATTAAAGCACCAAGTAGTACGTTATTCAATAACTGTAGAGTTTAACTCCAAAGTCCCAACTTTGTTGAGTTGATCACCAAGATCACAACTCCAGTTATTAGAGTTTGGATATTGATTTTTGAGATCGTCCAAACTCAAACCATAAGACTCACGAGCCCAAACGAAAAGTTGGTTGTATTTCGGTACCCCTCCTTTTTCAATTGGTATCAGAGCAGGTGAACACATTAAAGACGTAACTGTCTGTGTTAATCTAGGCTTGTGAGTCATGGATCAAAGCTTAAAAGCTTGTAACGTACCATCAAGAGGCACTTTTGTTATGCATGCAGAAGTGGACCGCGTCAACAGTGTTGAACCAAATCTTAACGATACTTCTTCTTCGCAATCAAGGACTGAACAAGCCCTAATTGGATCTACTAGACAGGATACTCCTGTTAATGATGTAGAGTCTGAAGATTGGGAATCCATCCTCCAAAAGAACATGCATGTGGATGATGATGATCCCGATTCAGATTTTGAGAGAGAAGTAGAAGAGGATGTTTCAGCTATCGTTAAGGTTTTAACTCCTTCTATGAAGAGCACACCCAACTCTATGCTCCTTGAAATTTTATCTCAGCTCTCTCGAGATAACAAGAATTTAAAAAGGTGCTATCAAGGTCTTTATATAGTCTTTGATATTGTCAATAGTAAAGTAAAATCTCTTGACAAAGAGTTCGAACAGAACTGGAAAGGGCAAATCTTCATCATAGTCTCTGTGAGTTGGATGAAAAGCTTATTGCATCTGATGCTAAGATAGTCACTCAACAAAAGTGTTTCGAAGAAAAAGAAAACACTTTTCTCACTAGGGAAAAACGTCTGGAAACTGATTTGGCTAATGCTCTTGTTGAAATCAAGACATTAAAAGAGTTGAATAATAGCTCGGAAGCTAATCTGGCTAATGCTCTTGCCGAAATCAAGACGTTGAAAGAGTTGAACAATAGCTCTGAAAAATTAACCTCAATGTTAGGAGCGAGTAAAAATCATAGTGACACACGAGGTTTGGGCTATAAAGGAATAGACGCTCCAAGTAATAACAAAGAGGTGAAATTTGTCAAGGCTAAGGATTCTTCTCAACCTAAGGCTACCACTGATCCCCAAGGTGATATACCTCTACAACCAGTCAAGGAGAAGAAGAACAAGATTTATCAAGCTCCACACGATCGTCCAGGTAACAACAAGCATCCCACTCCTTTTGTTACCAAAAATTGCCTTTATTGTGGTGGTAAAGGTCACTTGGCTAGAAGCTGCAGATTCCGTAAAAGGAATGAGAAAGCCAATGGCTCGATTATTCCTGTTGTTTTGGAGATTCACATCAAACCTAACAACAACGGAGCATCTTCTAATAATCCAGGTTGTGAACGTCCAACCTTTAGGCATAAGAAACAGAATTATGACAAGCCAAGTGTTGCCTATAAACGCTCTACAAAGTCCTCTCGTAATCGTCATAATTACGAAAAGGAAAACAACTTTGTACAAGCGAAGACTAGATCTGATGTTCCCAATTGGAGATCAACTAATCTGCAAAAGGATAGTCAATCCACTTCTCTCTCAAGTAACCTTGATGAGAAAGATGGGAAGAAAGATCATATTTCTCATAATATTAATAGAGCAATAAATGCCAAAGGGAATGATCACCCTGGTGAGGCTACCCTAAGAGAATTCATGAAAAATAGTGCGTTATTTAACCAACAAATACTTGGTATGGTTAAATTACATCATGAGATGCTTGGGTTACGGAGGAAAAACGAGAAAAAGGGTAAGGCAAAGAAATCTAAGCCAAAGACTACTTCTGGTGAAAAACCAGTGATGTAGTAGTTCTTGTTTTGACTACCAAAGGTGAACAAGAAATTGTTCACTCTAACACAACTTGATTGTGTTTGTACGACCTCACCATGCAGTGCCCTTTTGAATGATACGGTGAGGTAAAGCACAAGAATAGGGCACAGACCCGGTTGGAGATTACATAAAGGTATGTTAACATTGATCAAGTTAATATTCATTTGTTTAAAGGTTGTCAAATTTTGAATATGAATGAGTATCTTTCATGTTTCTCTAACTCAACTTGGCTTTAAGAGTTCTTAAATGTACAAGTTGCAACCAAAAGTCTATGACTTCTGTTTTGAACAAAGAGCGAATCCTACCGACATGAAATTCTTGTCATGTTAGTATACCTTCTTGGTGTACTACGGTTATAGGATCCAAGTTAAACCCTAATTCTGTATAACGACGGTTCTCGAACCGTTCACAAACAGAAAACTCCTGAGTTCCACAACATCAATCTGTACGCGTACCTTACGTGAACCTCAGATTCGATGCATTTGGTCGGAATTCAGTCGGACATGTGGGTTTAACAGATGACTCATGGAAATCATAAATACGTGAACATCTTATGCAGTCCAACGTGATCTTTGTTCCAAGGAAAACTTTATTCACACTTATTGGTGAAACTGCATGTGAAAAAGTTAAGCCTTTACTCTAGGATTAAATCAATCCTTGTTAACACAAGTTGTGTATCTTAGAGGGCAATACATGATCTTCCTGATCATGTTGTGTGTGTTGCCAACATGACTTTATTCATTGCTATTATAGTGATGATTATATCAAAGTCATTGATATCATAAAAGTTTTAATACCTTCTTGTTTTAAGAAGAGAAAACTTTTTGTGATCATACTCTTATTTCTTAGAAAATGGCTAAGGAAAAGAGATTATGAACAAAGCAAAACTGGATAACATTCAATTGTTCTTGTCCATGTTAGTCTTTGTTAGTTGTTCTTTAATGAATGACACCACATGGGGGAGAGTTCTTATCTTGAACTTGCGCTTAATAACAAATCTGTTTGGGGAGCGTGGATGTGGAATATTGGGAGAAAGTGTATCTATATTTCTCCATAAGGTGAGAACTCAGGAATCTTGTTGTTCAGACTACCTAAGTATACCATCTTTACACTTGATATGCGAGTACTTAGCTTCACCTGTTATCATAGGTGTATGAAACCCTAGTCTCGAACTACTTTGTCATATTTTTGTGACAAATAGGGGGAGAATACATATGGTTCTTGTTCTTGTGGTGCATTAAGGTGCATAACCATAGGGGGAGAACATCATGTGCTTACTTGTTGTGCTTTTCACAAAGTATCAAGTAAAAGGGAGTAATTAAAGCTGAGAAGAAGCTTCGTATCAAGAATGAGTAGAATCACTTTAAAAGTTTTAATACACCAACTTTAAAGTTTGCTCAGATTCTTACTCTTATGCACAAACAACATGTGGGATGAGCATACTAACCCACGTAAGCTTAAGCGTACCTTTATGGTTGTTTGAGCTGGATATGTTGTAGCTGCTGACTACGGATTCATCAACAAGAGTTTAATGAACACATCAAGACTCAAGGGAGAAGTTGAAGAATTCAAGAAATCAAGAGATACATTTGGTTAGTACTTCATTGTATATTATTTGAATCCATATGTAAATTGGTTTTGTCACTAAAATTGACAAAGGGGGAGATTGTTAGGGCATTGTCCGGTCAAACCCACTAGCGTTGGTATGTCAAGCTAGTTGTCAGTTTTAGGTGTCAAAACTCAATTCTTGATTTATCCTACCAGAGTTTAGATTTCGGAATTGGGATATAGACAAAGTAGTAGAGACCTTGAAGACGAAGACTGTGAAGACAAAGAAGACATCAATTATTCTTCATCGACAAAAGG
>JAJJMA010082648.1:0-35876 GCA_023529015.1 Papaver nudicaule
TTCCCTCCCTAGACCAACCTCTATCCTCTCTGTGACCGAAGCAAGACGTGAACGACCATCTTCTTGGTTTAGGCTCGTCTTGTTCGACTTTGATCTCCGAGCACTACGAAAGTACCCAGAGACGGTACATTGTTTTTGCAGGTAAAAACATTAGGATATATCGTTACGAAACCGGAATCGAGGCAGACCCATTGAAGGTGCAAGCTATCCGAGATATGCCTTCACCAACAACAATAAAGACGTGCAAGCATTAAATGGAAGAATGGCAGCATTAAGCAGATTCATTGCTCGATCCACGGATCGATGTAAAGATTTTTTCAGCATTCTAAAAAAGGGGAGAAATTTGTGTGGATAGACGAGAGAGAAGCCGCATTCCAAGGAATCAAGAATTACCTAGCAAGTTTGCCAGCTTTATAACGCCCAGAAAAGGATGAAGACTTGAGACTCTACATAGCAGCTAACTCGGATGTCATTAGTGCAGTCCTCGTAACCACAAACGATGGCGAGAAACCAGTTTATTATATCAGCAGGAATCTATTCCCAGGAGAGAAAAACTATACCAAGTTAGAACAACTAATCTTAGCATTGGTGGTAGCAACCCAAAAGATTCGGACGTACTTTCAAGCTCACAGAATGACAATGTTAACCAAAACTCCTATAAAATCAGTTCTTAAAAATATCCAAGCGGCAAGAAGGATAGCGAAGTGGAATGCACAAATAGGGCAATACGACGTTCATTACAAAATTCGTGCGACACAAAAATCACAAGTCATAGCAGATTTTCTAGGTGCATTTCCAGTAGCAGAGGATGAAGAGGGCGAGCCAATGCTGGGGATAGAAGAAGCGGAAGAACCATTAGACCTACTACAACAATGTCATCCTCGAAGGTGGGAAATATTCATTGACGGATCAGTAAATCGAGATGGACGAGGAATTGGTATAGTCTTTAGTTCACCCGAAGGAGAACGAACGGTGTACTCACTACGACTGGAATTCGAAGCCACAAATAATGGAACATAATACGAAGCAATGATTCATACCTTGAAGTTCATGATAGAAATGGAAATTCAAGAGGCACGAATAACAAAACGGATTCCCATCTCGTAGTCAGGCAACTCGATGGGAGTTATCAATCATATGACTCATTATTCAAGTACAAGAAGTTGGCCAGGAATTTAATGGCGAAAATCCCGAATCTAAAAATCAGGCACATAACCAGAAAGGATAACAGATATGCGGACGCTTTGGCATTTTTCGCCTCCAAAATAATTGATCCAAGCATTGTCTCAATCGAGATAGGGAGAATTCAGAATCGTCCATCGAATACTTAAGAGAGGAACTCGTAATGGCAATCGAAGAAGAAGTCGAAGACCGGAGATTACCCATAAGAAAGTACTTGGAAACCAAGGAGTTACCGAGCAACCCATTGGAGGCACATAAGATAGTCAGCAGGTCGGGTATCTACAAGATTCTCGAAAGGGTATTATGCAGGCAGTCGTACTTGGGTCCACTTCTAAGATGCGTTCATCGATTAGATGGGGTAGCACTGATGACATAACTTCACAGTGGCGCAGCAGGGACTCATAGTGGAGCAAGAGCTTTAGCCCAGAGAACCAAAGCCCAGGGGTATTACTGGCTCTCATGCGCGCTGATGCAAAGGATATATCTCGAAAATGCGACGCCTGCCAAAGATTCGCAAAAAGGATACACGCACCTGCTACGAACTTGAACTCAGTATTAAGCCCATGGCCCTTCGCAAAATGGGGGTCGATATTGTTGGACCTTTCATTCCAGGATCCGGGCAACGCAAGTACATCATCGTAGCAGCTGACTATTTCACTAAATGGATCGAGGCGAAAGCGTTAAGAAATCACACGGGTCGAGATGCCTTCACTTTCTTCTGGGAAATATATTTTGTCGTTTCGGAGTCCCTGCCGAGATAGTATCCGATAATGCAAAAGAATTTTTGAGCACTGAAAGTAGTTTAAATCGGTAAAATCGGTGACTCGGTCGAACCCCTTGGAGCGATTCGCGAAAACCTCGGGGGGGAGGAAATCGGAAAAAATCGGTTTGAAAAATCGGATTGCAATTTTAAATTTATATAACATATAACTCATATACTTGATCATATAACACTAATAATAGAAAACAATAGTATTAAAATCAAATAAGTTTAACATAGACACAATTAAAACTAAATAAGTTCAACTCAACATAAAGAAATTAGTTCAAAATACAAGTTCCAAGCTCAAACAAAATAAAACAACATAACTAAAACAAGTAATCACTCCAAATCAAACTCAAGAAGAAATGAGAAACGAAAAAAACCTAAAATTTTTAGTGAATCGAATTTTATAACCTACTTAGATAAAATACCAAAAATGCCCCTAGGAAATCGGCGACTCGTTTTGATTGAAAATCGGCTAAAATCGGTAAAATCGGGCTAGTAAATCGCCCAAAATCGGAATCGGTGATTTTTTGTGAATCATATCGGCCAAGTAGCGATTCACGATGAATCGCAATTTAATCGGCCGATTTTACCGATTTGAACTACTTTGGCGTTGATGTTAAAGAACTGCTAAACCAATACAATGTCAGGCTAGGGACTTCGACACCTATATACCCACACAACAATGGCCAAGCAGAATCAACAAACAAAACAATAGGGGATAATCTGAAGAAGAGAGTTTTACCACTCAAAAAGCAATGGTGTGAGCATCTCCACAACGTACTGTGGGCATTTTGAACCTCGCGAAGGGAAGCAACTGGCATGACCCCATTTCATCTTACATTCGACACGGAGGAAGTACTACCAACCGGAATCATGCTACCAACAGATAAATACAAGTCATAGGAGAAAAACTTAACCGCACATTTAATCTATGCAAAATCAGATGACCTGGAGGAAGATAGGGAGAATGCCATGCAACATATAATTAACTATCAACTAGGATTGGCTCGGGGATATAACAAAAAGGTAATCGAGCGAGAATTCCAGCCTGGTGAGTTAGTTTTGCGAGAAATACCCCCTTACCAAAAAGGGAACGCTGGAAAATTAAAACTAATATGGGAAGGGCCCTTCAAGGTACAACAAGTGGCAGGAAAAGGCGATTACAAGTTGATTGATGAAACGATGGAGTCGGGCTAGGAAATGCATGAAACGCAAAGTATATACGAAAATACTACTCATAAAGAATAATGTACTTCGAATCCAACCTCCAAATAAAAAGTGATTTTATTTCTCAGCATACCACATCTTGTATCAACCTCCAAACCCTATTTAGGCACATCTCCAAAGGCCCTGATGCCAATTACAAAAAAGTCCTCATGCAGTAGGCACATAAAAAAGACCTCGAATGGTAGGCATATATAAGTCCTCGAGTGGTAGGCATAAAAAATACCTCGAATGGTAGGTATATATAAGTCCTCGAGTGGTAGGCATAAAAAAGACCTCCAATGGTAGGTATATATAAGTCCTCGAGTGGTACGCATTAAAAAGACCTCGAATGGTAGGCAAATATAAGTCCTCGAATGGTAGGCACAAAAAAGAGCTCGAAGGGTAGGCATATATAAGTCCTCGACTGGCAGGCACGGATCTGATGTACATGTAGTCGCAAGGTCCCTACGAGCATGACACAGTCATCTACCCACAAGACATCCCGTTAGTGGTGGGTACTTTGAATCTAAGCTACATAAGCTAAGAGGCATTTGGACCCACTACCATTGCGACCACTGGGACCTCCTTTTTTGAGGCGTCGCGGGGATAATAAATGGGATTAACATCTGCCATTAGAGCGGATATAACCCTGAGGCAGCTAATTAGTTTACATTCATGGGAATGTTCAGCGAGTTATGCAGCCGAGGGACCTCCTCCAAAAAATCAAATACTGTCTTGAGGAGGGGCAGGCGAGAAAAGAAGGGTCGAACTCCAGGCCGCGATAGGAGAACAATACCATGTCTAAGCTTCAGCTTTGACCGACACTCCCCCATTGTGTTACCTTATTATCGAGACCCAGAATAGCAGCTACCTGAACGTAAGGTTCCTACTGTACTTAGGATAAATGGGTTCTCGGAACGTTACCATGTTCCCTGGGAAGATACTCGCTATCTTCGTAACCCACCTAATATACTGAGGCAAACTGGGTGTCTATGGTCTCGATTGCCATGTCTTGCTTGAGATAGGCAGGTAGCTCATAGCCATTGGGAAGGGTGATCCGCAGCCCCCACTATCTTGGTTTACTGCCTCCCACATCGAAGTAAGCCCTAGAGTTGCACTCTAATTAACCCTAAGAGCCTAGACATTGCAAGGTATAATTCTTGCCTGATCACGAGCTACTAGGCAAGCAACATAGCAAGGGAAAATGTGACGGACAGTATTTTTTATTGAGCAAGTCGAAACAACAGTTACAAGAAACACACTTGAAGGTTTACATAATCCACAATACAAGCACAACTAATAAATACAAAGGAAAACCTAACGAAAAGCTTCGATACATTACTTAGGAATTACGAGAAGGCCAAAAGCAAGGATGTCTAAGATAGCATAAGCAATGAAGCATCTTCTATGCAGTATCTTCGACAACATTCTTCACTTGAGAATCATCAGTGATAGAAACATTCTCGGCACCAAGGATGGCATCATGAGTGTCGGGTTCTGGACCCTCACTACCAGTACCATGGCTGGTTTCGGGAGCACTTTTTGCAACATTTTCATTCGGTTCCTCAGTGCGAGCTTCCACACTCTGATTTTCCCCCTTGCATCTCTCTCTTTTAGCCTCTCGCCCTGTTAGAGCATTGCTCGGTTGAACCCACTGATATTGCTATCTCAAGCCAGTTGTCAAGTTTAGATGACAAAAACACAATCCTTGATAAGTTTACTCTACAACTCGGACTAAGATAGTTTTAGGTAATCGAGACGAAGACCATTGAAGATGAAGACCGGAGCTTACTACTTGATAAATCATAACGTCCTCACTAAAGGTTAGAAAGGTTTTCCTTTCCATGTTTCGTATTTTCCATTCTAACATATCAATAGTCTATGATGTTGTTTATATGATCTGAAGGTTTATAAGTGGAATATACCCTTTCTCATTAGTCATATCCGTGATCATATGCCTAAGGAGAGTAAGTTGAGTTGTCTCATGAAATGACCTCAACATTCTACGCGTTCATGAACGCGTACACATGTTGCACAAGGCATTCCTGAGAACGAGCATTTGTATATGAACGCGTTCATGTACGCGTTCATACGAGTTCACTGTTTCTCCTGAACACCAAAATACCTGCTCAATGTACGCGTTCATATAAGCCAAAGAAAACTTCCATTGAAGTTTTCGGTTGGGTATGTATAGTTTTCGAACTTAGACATTACTTGGACCATGGAATTCAACTACTTAATCCACGCAATGTTCAACTAGCTTGAACCTAAATTGCCATCCTTCTATCAAGGTAAGTCTTCCTATGACCATTAGTCTTAACCAAAGGTTAGAAGAAGATTGAGACTGGGTATTCAAGCTATGGACTTTTAAGATCCGGAACTTGCTTGAGCCCTACTCAAGGTTGCTAAACTTTTAAGCAAAGCCTCCCTTGATGATCACTATAAATAGATGACCTTCTGCAAGATACAATTCCAATCCTCTACACATCTGTGTATCCTTGCATAAAGGTTGGTCGTCATCTCAAAGTCCTTTTCTTGGACTACGACTATTGAAAGACTTCACTTGAGGATCGTGAATCACAGGTCGGAAGTTAAATTCCTGATCATGTATCTTGGGTCGATTGAATTATTTCAATCTTATCACGACCAAGATTTGATAGAAACTTCGTAAGGTAGATCTTATATCGTAAACCCTAGAAGTTCCGTAACGCATATTCACGAACTAGGTTTAATACTAAGTTCGTCAAGCGTTAGGAGGTAAAACTGTTTATGCTAGATCAATAAGCCCTATTTAGTAAAAACCGATTTCCATTATCCTTGACTCTAAGTCTAAAGGAAATCACAATCGTATTCTCGTTTAATCACTTGGATACTTTTAGGCGTCCTGTTAGAGGCAGGGTAGCGCTAGTCTTCACGAAGGGAAGTGGAGCAACTCCTAGGCCTGTAATGGACGTCAGCTAGGGGAATCAAGTACGTAGGTTTCTGCGGGGGCCAAGAGACGTAGGACCACATTGGTAGCTGGATTGCTTGTAGGGTTAATTCAGTCTCGATACATTCCAGTCCGAAGTCTGAGAGTAGGCTAGCGTTTATATTCGCTTAATACTAAAGGTGTTCAAACTGGACGAGGTCCCGGGGTTTTTCTGCTGGGTTGCAGTTTCCTCGTTAACAAAATTCGGGTGTCTTGCATTACTTTTGCCTTCTGCGTTATATTGTCTCTGATCTATATAATTGAAGTAATTGCAAGTTTGTTGATTCATAACCTTTGAGTGAATCCATCTCTCTTGAGATCTGATAATCTCATAAATATTACATTAAACACTCATATTTGCACTAGCGAGAAGTCCATATTTGATTAATAATAATGCTTTTAGCAATTTATAAGAAGACACAAGCAAATCCGACATTACGACAAGAAAGAAAGCAAAAAGAAGCTAAAGAAGAAGAACTATTGGAGGCGGGCACAGCTGTTTGTATTGGAGTTATGGAGGCAGCCACGTTTCTGAAGCACTCAAGTTATCTGTTCAAGGCAGCCGAGGATTTTCTTCACACGGGGGCACCTTCTTCTTCTTTATACTTCATACTTCATTCTCAGACGAACTGCCGAGTTCTACCATGCCTCACTGGTTGTGTTCCAAGGATTCTGAGGAGATTACAGAAGTCGAGATATGGGTACGAAACCAGGAAGAAGTGGTTTAGTTACACAGGAAAGAATGGGTTCGATGTATGGTTTGGGATATGGTGGTTGACGTTACAACAGTATGTGCTACCGGAGTTGCTGTTGGTGGATTTGGTTACCGAATGAGATGGATTAGAACATGAAATTGAGTCAAGAAGGAGTGGAAGAATGGGTACGATTTTGTGGAGAAGATTAGGTCGTATTTTGGTCATGAAAACAGGATAAATGAAGTTGCTGCCATTGATTAGAATGGGGATTGAATGGTTTATTTAGAGTCCTGGAAGGTAAAGGAGACTTGGGTTTGTTATGTATTTGAATGATGTGCAGGGAAGGAGATTAAATGGACTCAGAACTCAACAAGAACTTCATATTTGTTGCACCAGTTTTAAGCACACAATAGGTGTTCGAGGAAATGCCTGAACCACTAAGTCTGGTGCTTCTGCTGTAGTCAAGGGTTGAGAGAAGGTTCAGAAGCTCAGACGCAGAGAGGGTTTGAGGTTTAGAGTGAATGTGTTATTTGTGGTTGCTGTGTACAGGCAATGGTGGCGGTTGTTGCGGTAGAAAGTCGGTGATGAGGTAAAGATTAATGGCTGAGATGTGGAAGCTATAGAATGCTGGTGTGAGATGAGTTTGAGTTTAAATAGCAGTCAATATGATCTTGAGTTGGGTTATGTTGTGGCTTGAGTTGTGTCTGCTGTTGGAGTTGGTGGAACTGGTGATCATATGAGAAGTTGTAATGGCAAGGCAGTAGTGGTGGTTCTCTGCTGGGGTTAATGTGGTTGCGTATCTGAATGGCTCGAGTTCAGGGAATGTTGGAGATTGTTGCTGCTGGAAGTTACAAGGGAAGTGCAACTGAGCTCGAGAAAATAGCCAGCAGTGATGTTGTTGCCGTTGGTTTTGTGGTGCTGGTTGATGGCACTGGTGGAGAGAGTTCAGGCGTAAATGGATGATTTCAGTTGCAGATAAATAGAGGAGATGGTTCTCGTGTGTGGGGAAAACAATGGTGGAAGAGCACTGTCGTCTGTGCCAGTTTGGCAGTAAAAGAAAGGAGTTTTCCTATTGTCAAAACAGGAAGAAGATTTGATGTTTATGTCGTCAAAGTGTGAAGATGAATGGGTTAACCTATGGCTGATTAAGATGATTTAATGGGTGATGCTGGCCGTATGACAAGATTAGTGCAATTCCTATGGCTATGTGACTGAAGTTATGGACTGAAACCGAAAGAGTGCTGTGGACTCGAGGTTTACCTGGGCTATGCACCATGAAGTGAAAAGTTTAACGGGCTTTGGGAGTAAGGATTGGCTGGGCTTATGCTTAATTGAGGCCACCGACAGCATATAACTCAGATGGGAAGTCGGTGGATTTGTGAAGTTTGAGATAAAAAGTGGCGTCCATGAGCTGAAGAGGGGAGACCCCCATAGGGGAAAGCTAGGGTTTTCGTCTTGTTTTCTTCTCATATTTTTCATGGCTTTTGAGAAAGCCATATTGTGCTAGTTTTCTTGTTAGGGTGTAGGGATGAAGTTGTGAATGTCGGTTTTCTTGTTTTATTGAATGAAGTCTATATTTTGTGCTTAATAAATATTTGTTTGAGTGTCTCCATTAATGGTTTTTCGTTTAAATCCCATCATGTTTTATGCCAAGTATACCTCATAGTTTGGTAATCAACGAAACCATTCTTCGACCTTGTTCACTATCGTTTTATGATTATTCTCTGACTCTTTATGTCATGTATACTGAGTACTCTGGATATCTAATTTTCGGGTCAAAACCAAACATATTTTGTTGGAATTATAATTTAGAGCTTTTATCGACAAATCTTCCATGTGGGATGGCTATGTGTTGTTGTCCTATATGAGTTTTACAAGACTTTTGCAGAGAATACAATTAATTCGATTTCACAATGGATTTCTAAAACCCTGGCATATTTTTCATCTTGGTTTTTATTCTTTTTCGTCTTCATCTTGATTATTATAAATTATTTATTCTACATCAGTATCTTTAACACTCTCTGTGGGACAACCCGTATTTGCTATTGTCTACATCTTCGACACCGTGCACTTGCGGTATTACAAGAGTCGGTTTTCCGATCGATCAAGTTTTTGGCGCCGCTGCCGGGGGAGTGGTTGCAAAATACTCTTAGTTGATACTTGACTTTCTAGTCGTAGTTAGGATTTATTTTTCAGTATTTTTTCTTTCTTTATTTCAGTTTTTCTTTTCAATTTCCTTGGATATTTTTGCTGATTTGTTTGCTTCTTATAGGTACTTATCTAAGTTCAAGGAGCAACAATTGGAATTCGTAACGGGCAGAAAATAGTGTGCTTAATTGCCTCGTAAAGCACTTGCAGGGTGAGTATTGGGTAAGGTTTTATACGTTCTGCTTGTGTTTTGTGCATGCAAGAGAAACCACTAGGTTGGGATAGAAACCAATCCAATCGTCTTGTTGGAGTCAACCTTACAGTCATGCCTGGAACCGATGATGAGGGTGAAACCCATCCACCAGTCAAAAGTTTGAGAGACTATATGTATCATACTAGAGTCTCTCAACCTTCTTGCATAGATTTTCCAGCTACCAAAGCCAACTATGAGATTAGAACCAACACCATTCAGGCTCTACCCAATTTCTATGGAAAAGAGAATGAAAATCCTTACTATCATATTAGAGATTTTGAGGAATTGTGTGGTACGGTCAGAATTAAGGACTTAACTGAGGAGCATCTTAAGCTTAGGTTATTTTTTTTTTCCCTAAAAGATAAGGCGAAATCATGGTTAGATGCATTAGCTCCTTCTTCGATTAAGAGTTGGGATGAAATGACTAAACTATTCTTGAATAAATTCTTTCCAAGGCATAAGACTACTGCCATTCGTCAAAAGTTGAATAGTTTTTCACAGCAAAATGGAGAATCTCTCTATGACTATTTGGAGAGGTTCAATGATATTTTGCTGCAATGTCCACACCACGGTTTTGATACTCCTAGGCTTACGTTGGTTCTTTACGAAGGATTAGATCACAAAACTATGACTATGGTAGAATCACTTTGTGGTGGTAACTTCACTACTAAGAGTGCTGATGAGGTTTACAAATTTTTGCATGAGGTAGCTGATAAAACCCAAGAGTGGGAGGCTAAGGAGCCTGTTAGATCAATAGCTAATAGTAGAGGTGTGCATAGAGTTGACATTCAGTTTGACTCTGAAGCAAAAATAACGTCTTTGACAAGAAGGTTAGAGTAACTAGAACACACTACTAAGGCGCAACCTTTTGTTGAGTCAGCAGAGCCGTCCTTTTATGACTATGGTAGTGAGCAAGTCAATACTCTCTATCAAGATAATCGTTGTAGATTCGATCCTTACTCGAACACATACAACCCAGGGTGGGCAAGGCACCCTAACTTTTCATGGTCTAGGGGTCAGCAAGAGAGTCAACCTAATAATGCTATGAGTTATCCACAAAAATCCTCCGCTCCTAGTGATTCTTCTAACCAAAGAATACCTAGTGTGGAAGAGAGTATAAGTATGTTCATGCAGGCTACTTAGAAATCCATCAGCAACTTAGAGCAAACTACCTCCAGGTCCATCCAGAACCTAGAACGACAAGTAGGTCAGCTTGCTAACCAGATCAGTGAGAGAGACAAGGGTCATTTCCCGAGTCAGACACAGCCGAACCCCAAGGGTTCTTTTCAGGCAAACGCACCAGGTGCTAAGCCGACTGATCATGTCCAGGCCGTTACTACTCTTAGAAGCGGTCGGATCGTTGATAACCAGGTTAGAAATCCTAAGGAAAATGAGCATGCTAGTGATGCACCCGTAGTTACTGAGAGTACACCTTCTACACAAAAAGAAACTGATGAGAACGAGAAAGGTGAACCTGAAACTGCTTATGTCCCACGTGCCCCTTTTCCACAGAGATTACTTCCCCCTAAAAAGGGAAACTATTATAATGACATATTAGAATTACTCAAACATGTTAAGATCAACATACATATTATAGATGCCATTGAGCAGATTCCTATTTATTGGAAATTCCTTAAGGATATGTGCACTAAAAAGCGAAGGTCGGTTGTGCATAAGCGAGCTTTTCTTGCTGAACAAGTGAGCTTGATTATTACACAGAAAACTCCACCTAAGTACAAAGACCCAGGTTCCCCTACGATTGCTTGTACTCTAGGGAAGCATAAGTTTGACCATGCATTGTTAGACTTAGGGGCGAGCGTGAATTTGTTGCCATATTCTGTGTATAAGCAATTAGGAATTGGTGATATGAAACCCACTAATGTTACCCTCCAATTGGCTGATAGAAAACCTTGACGATTCTGGTGTTTTTTGCTTGATTTTCCTTTGTCAAAATCTTGAAATTTCTGGAAAAAAAACATGAAAAATTGTCAAGGTCGATGGTCATAACCATGACGATTTTTCTACAGTCAAGAACAATCGTCATGATTTAAGACAAAACCTTGACGATTTTGTCTCTGTAACTTGAAAAAATTGAGTATTTTTCATACAAATCACAGTGTTTTTAGTGAACTAAGCTTCTCATTGGAGTATCGTTCGATTATGTTTGACCAACCATCTTTGTATTGTAAGTTAATCAACAAACCAAGTTTCAAAATCCGAATTTTGAAGTTGTTAAAGTTTAATTTGGATTTTAGAGATGAAAAAATGAAATAGAGAAGAAGATTGTTTGTTGTTAATGATATAGAGAAGATGGTTTTTGTTTGAGTGTTTTTATTAGTTTTGTAGTAAGATTAGTAGTAAAATTAGTGTTCCGAATTTTGAAGTTGTTAAAGTTTAATTTTTTGGATTTTAGAGATGAAGAAATGAAGTAGAGAGAAGAAGAGTGTTTGTTGATAATGATATTTGTTTGGGTGTTTTTTGATTTGTTATGTAGTTAAATTAGTAGTAAGATTAGTGTAGGGACTTTTTAGTATTTGCACAAAGTTTTAGCACCCCTTATAAACTGGGATGAGATATTTGAAGTAGTGCTCGCCCTCATTAAAAATATGCTCGTCCTCAAAATAGCCAGGATAAAAAAGTGAGATGTGCAGAAGGAAAAAAAAAAAAAAAAAAAAAAAAAAGAGCGAGATGTGCCGAAAAAAATGTTTGATTGAGGACAACCAAAGACTAAGTGTCGGGGAATTTGATAGGCACTTAAAATGTCTATTAAATTATACCGAATTGATACACTTTAGTCAGCTATGCCTCATATATTCTTTATTTTACCCCGTTTTCTATTTTGCAGGTACAACGACGTGAAGTCGCAAAACAAAAGAAAAAGCATTAAAAAAATGAAGCTAAAATGATGTGTGCCACCTAGGGCTGTCAACGGGTCGGTTCCGGATCGGTTATCACTGGAACCGAAACCGGAACCGATTATTTTAGTCGGTTCCGGTTCCTAGCGGTTCCGATTCTCGGTTCCAGATTTTAGGATCCAGAACCGGAACCGATAAATTACCCGGTTCCGGTTCCTAATCGGTTCTATTACTCAATACAATTGTTTGTTCTGTTACAGGACTGAAAATGTATCGATCATCAGTTCTCTCTTTTTAATAATCAAAAAAATCTATAACTGTAACTCAATAACAACGACAAACATGATTATAAATCAATAAATCAACATACATATCATTGCATCAAATTAGAAATCAAGAAAATAAAACAAAATTATATTTCTGGAATCAACTTTATTGGATATCTCCTTCAACTACCACTGATTTTACCATCTTAACAATTATAACAAACACTAAATATGAAACAATTGCGATGGTACATAACGAAACGAATCGATTTGGTTTAATTGAATAGATCTCAGGTGAGACGGTCGACGACAAAAAAGGCTTCGTAGGATCAACTGAACTGAAATTAAAGTTTTTGATGGAGATAAATGAGTTTGGGTATGAGAATGGATTTGAAAACATGGGTGACGAAAACCAAGTGATGATGATAATGGAAATGAAATTTGTGAAGTAATTAGAGGACACGGAGAAGAAAAAAATGAAAAAGAAAATAAGTTATGAGATGAGGATTGTAAAGATGATTGTAAAGTTGGAATTTAATAATTTTATAAATTGGAAATGATGATTGTAAAGATGGCATGGAGTGGTAGTAGTAGTAGAAGTGACCATCGATTACATCACCTGAATAAGAGATCACAAGTATGTATTCTGTGAACTTGAAATCTCACCGAACTACCTCCAAAATTGAATCTTCTTTTAATAAATTAACTCCAATCTTGACTCAACAAGATGAAATTGGTAGATTCTAAAAATGATTCTTGTTAATATTGTATTAAAAGTTAGAAGAAGAAGAATGAGAAGCAGATCTGACGGAAGTTACAAGGATTTTAGTCTGTAAATGTCGAAATTATTAGGTTAGAGAATAAAATATCTATAATCCTAAGTAGTAGGGGTGTCAACGGGTCGGTTCCGGGTCGGTTATCACTGGAACCGGAACCGGAACCGATTATTTTAGTCGGTTCCGGTTCCTAACGGTTCCGGGTCTCGGTTCCAGATCTTAGGATCCAGAACCGGGACCGATAAATTACTCGGTTCCGGTTCGGTTCCGGTTCGGTTCCGGTTCCCAATCGGTTCTTAGCATTAAAATTTTAAGATATGAAAAAATGGAACTCCAAATTTCTGTTGATGGCATATCTATCCAACTAATTCCAGTAATAAATTTCTACGCAAATTCACGATCAACAATCATAAAATTTGCTTTATCTCCGATAGCATTATCTCAAGTAGCATTTTAGTTCAGGTTATTTTGTCTACTGATAACAAGATAATGTTTAGATGCGTTATTTTATACATGAGATTACAGAGGAAGAAGAAATGAAATTAAAGATAGAAATGAAATTTTGGAGTATATAAAACAAGAAACAAAAGAGACATATCTATTTTGGTTATGAAGCAATGAACATATAGTCATAAACCAATCCATCTTCTAATTAGTTTTATGGTTTGACTGCATAAAAAATTCACAATCCTCACCAGACTTTCCAACCTATAGATTACAGTAGAGATAAAGCAATCTATATATCGAGATTAGCTTACTCCATCAAGTATTAAGACATAATCACATGCACTTTCCACCTCTTGAATCTACAAACGAAACTTGTTTTTCTTTTTCCATTAACAAACACAACCAAATATTAAGTTCTTCAAATGGACCAGTTGAGCTTGTTGACTACCGATGGCGATGACCCAATAATCAGTAACTAAAATTGAGATCCATAATAGGTGATTATGTATCTAATAGAAAGAAACTGATGTAGATCTGGTTGTTTTCTACACAAATAGCACTGTGTAATTCTCTGATAATTTCTATTATTTCTTGGTTTTAACTCAACAACAACTTTGATGGCTTTGATTAAGAATTAAAATGGGAAGGATATGGAGAGATCGAGAGACAAAATTCATTACAGTGAGGAAGAAATGTTGGAGGAAGAAGAAGAGTTAGGAGATGCGGTGGGAGTTAGATTTAGGGCTCTGTTTTTGGTCTATATTACCCTGCAGATGACGAAATTATCCTTTGAAAATGTAATAATAACAAGAACCGATTAGGAACCGGTTACCCGTGAGACCCGACGGGTATTACCTGATTAGGAACCGATATAATCGGGTCTTAATCGGGTAATACCCGTCGGGTATAATTTGACTAATGGGTCTAATATCTGGAACCGGAACCGGAACCGAATCACCCGGTTCCGGTTCGGTTCCGGGTAAACGGGTACCCGTTGACAGCCCTAATCCTAACAACTTCTACAAAATTACCCCTGAAAAGCTAGCTATATTATGGAACCGATTAGGAACCGATACCCGCCGGGTAATACCCGATTAGGAACCGATATATTCGGGTCTTAAACGGGTACTACCCGTCGGGTATTAAATCAACTAATGGGTACCATACCTGGACCCGGAACCGGAACCGATTAGGCCGGATCCGGTTCGGTTCCGGGTAATCGGGTACCCGTTGACAGCCTTAGTGCCACCAACGCTGCTAACGGAGTCCCGACTACCAATGCACTACCACAAAGCACCAGTCCACAAGCTCTCACGATTAGGACAAAGGGGAACACCAAGGGAAGCTAATTCCTTTGGCTTTTAAAGACACGTGGGTCCCACAGGAGGTGTTAGTTAGAGGAGCTAGGTCACTACTTAAATCTGTGAGTGTTGTCATATATTATCACTACCATTTGCTTTACTATTCTACACATTGAATCCAGTACATGCGTTAAAACAAATTGGGGATTTTTCTTCGGTCATGGAAGCAACAAAAACAGATCTGAGTTAGGGGCTTTGAAATCATGAATATGGGTAAATTCAACAGAAGGATTAACTGCAGAAGGGGTTCGTTGTTAACAGTTTGGGCTGTGGGTTTTGGCTGGTGAAAACAGGGAAGAGATGTGAGGAATGTTCTGCCATAAGAAGAATGGTGCTGGATGGATGAAATTGATGGTGATGATTGACGGAGGGTTACAGCTTGAGCTCGTGCTGGTCTTGGGTTCAGTTTTGGCCGGAAAAATTCAGTGAAGAATAGGGCATCTTCTTGTTAGTTTGCTGCTGATTTTTATGTATGTATGGGTATCGAAGATGAAGAAAGGAGTTGGAAATCTACTGGGGTATCGAATGTGTATGTATGGGTTGTCTTTGAATGATTGTGAACATTTGCAGGGACGGAGTTTGTGCAGAGCTTAGAAATTGACATATCTGGTTGTCCTTAGAAGTGCACACAACTTGTTTGGGAAAAGACCTGAACCATTTCAGAACTACAGGTGCGACTACAATCTACATGGTTCTGGCTAATATTTATTAAGGGTCTTATAGCTTGATTTAGAAGCCATATGGGTGCGAGAGATAGATTAGATGACCAGGGAAAGGAGATGCTATTGTGGGTTGTCGAGTTTGCATTTGAGTTTGGTTCTAGAGTTGAAATTGCATCAAAGTCCGCCGTATGTTGTCTGAACTGGACTTCTTTGGAGGGTTGGACTTCAATCAAAAGAGGTCTGTCTGTGAGAGCCAGATGAGGGCTAGAAAGAAGTTATTGTGCGTGATAAAAGAAGAGTTTGGGTTTGAATTGTGCACTGGATTGGGATGACTTTCTAATGACAAGTTGTTGCTGGTGGTTCCTGGTTCAAGATGGAGGTCTTGGCAGGTAGGGTTAAACAGGGACGGAGTGGACTGTTGTTGTCGAGTTTGAGGATGACCAGAAGTCCAGGTTGTGGATCCAGGATTGGGTCTGTTAGGGCTTTGTGTCTCATAAGTCAGGCACAGGATTTCTCTGGAGGCGGTGGGTTGTTTTCTACATAAAAGGAGGCGCGGAGAACATTAGTGGGATATCTCTGGAACGGAGGAAAGAAAGCTGCTGTGCATCTGGGAACGCGGGGAAAAACAGCTGGTGGTCTGTGAAGAGAACTGCTTGTGGAAAAGCTTGAAGAACAACATAATAGTTTGATGTTTCTTCCTTCTCTTTTTATATTTGTTATTGTTTTTGCAAGAACTATGTCGAGCTAAACATCTAGTTAAGGTGAAGGGATGATTTTGTAGGTTTATTTCTCATGCTCTTGAACAAAGGTTTTTACATAATGAACTCTTAATTCTCCATGTCTATGTTTCTCAGAATTTTGGGTTTTTGTTCTTAAAGTTTTCCTCATGTCTTATGCCCAGTATTAGTCATAGATGAAACCAAGCACAAAACCCATTCATGACCCTGATATCTACTGATTTATGAATCTCTTTTGATTTTGTTTGCCATGTAGGCATAGAACTTGAGGATTCTATTTATAGGGTAGAGAACAGACTTATATATTGTGATAACTTGAAAAACGTCGATACTTAACCGTCATATCTTCCATGTGTTAGTAGCTAGGATTGCTACCGAACATGAGTAAACTTGAGTCCTGTTGTGATAGAACATGAGTGAGACTGACCTACAAAGGATTCCCGTAGCCCTAACATCTCCACAAATTTGATCACAACCTTATTTTGCTTTGCTTGATTTCGTTTATTTGCTTATTTCCATAGTTTAAAATTCTGAAATTGTTAATAGTATTAATCGAAAGTTGTATTTCACACTCCTCGAGGACGAACCGTGCTTGCCTTTGTCTACAATTAGACACCGTGCACTTGCGGTACATATTTAAAATCGAACAAGATCTACGAGAACACGTTCTTGTTAGGGTTCGGTTATCTGAACTATACTCAGGTTGTTGTTTGAATATTGATTTGTGAGATCGTTCAAACAACCATAATCAACTAGGTTCACGAATTCAAAAGTTGGTGGTGTATCTCAGTATCCCCTCCTTTTCAATTGGTATCAGAGCGGGCAAACACATTGTTAAGGCGTAACTGTCTGTGTTTGACGCGTTCGTGAACTATGAACACACATGATTCTGCTAATGTCAATGTTCCACCAGTCTTTGAGTGCGCAAACTATCTTTGGTGGAAATCCGCCATGCGCTCTTTTCTTCAATCACAAAACTATCAGTGTTGGATCTTTGTGAAAGATGGGTTTACCATACCCACTATTAAAGTCGGTGACGTTGAAAAGAATAAAACCCCTTCACAATACTCCGACAAAGAAAGGAAATAAGCTAAGATAGATTCAGATGCGCTTAATGCGATCATCCATGCAGTAACCCCAGAAATTCAACATCATGTATCTACATGTAATATATCGAAGAAAGCATGGGAAACTCTGCAAACCATATTTGAAGGCAAGACTTCAGAGAAAGAAGCTCGACTTCAAATTCTCTCATCAGATTGGGAAAACCTTCGTATGTCTGATGAAGAAACCTTTGAAGACATCAGATTGGGAAAACCTTCGTATGTCTGATGAAGAAACCTTTGAAGAATTTAATCACAGACTCTCCACAATTATTAATGCCTCGCAATCGCTTGGAAAAACAATTGAGGAAAGAGAAATTGTAAGAAAAATCTTTAGGTCTCTACCTTCAAAATATGACTCAAAAAACATGCCATCCAAGAGTCATATGGTTTTGATATAAAGAGAGGCAACCTTATTGCCAAACTCAAAATATTTAATCATGATCATAAGACTGATTCTAAGTCTATTGCATTCGAAGCAAATCATGATCATAATTTCACGACATCTAGCACTTCGTGGGCTGATGAATGTGATGATCAAGATAATTCTGACATAAACTCTACCTTGTCCTTGATCACTCAACAGATTAGAGAACTTCTAAGGAGCAAAAAGATGCAACATTCCAAACGCCAGTTCGAGAATTCACAGTCTCCAGGAAAAAATGAGGATGTTCAAAAAAAAAAAACCAATGCTACAAGTGTTGTGGATATGGACATATGATGAAAGAATGTCCAAGCAAGGAAAATCATAGTTCTCTCATGGCTACCCTCGATGATATGCCTAACGAACATCTCGTCGAGAATATGTTTGATCAAGCATTAATTGCGAGAGTTCTGATAAAGATGATTCTGATAATCTGATTTTAGATTTTCTGGATAAAAGCAAAGATCTCTTAAAAGAAAATCTCCACCTGAAAGAATCTCTTCTGATAACTAATGATCAACTTGAGAAATCAAATTGTGAATTATCAAAACTTCTATCAGAAAATTGTACCCTAAAAGATGACCTGCAAAAATTATCTAGTAGTTCGGATAAAATTTCAGCCATGCTTTTTAGGCAAAAGTCATTTGGAGACACGATTGGTTTAGGGTACAATGGTAACTCTTTCACAAAAAGAAACACATTCATACTTGCAGGATCATCTCCACCTGCTAATGAAAAAATCAACTTTGATTTTGGTGCTTCTGAGAAAAATTCGTCTCAGAAACAATGTTGCTCATACTGCGGCAAGGACAATCATCCCTTGAGAAGATGCAGGAAGTTTCAACAAAGAAAGGCTATTGTTGCTAAACTTGAGAATGATTTGAAGAAGATGAATCAAAAGCTAAGTAACTTAGCTAATGGTGTTCCTTTATCATCAGGAAAAAGAGAAAAGGGTAAGAAATACTCTACAAAAACTGACCGTGAGCATTCAGCTCACCCGTTCTCCACTTAATTGTGTGGACTACGTCTCAAACCAGTGACTTGTGGCATTGAGACGTAAAATAAATCAGTTTATCTGATTAAAGAACAAGTCAGTTAATTGTTTTGCAATTAATTTTATGTCCAACTATACTTTTATGGGAATAAAAATCAGTATCTCAAAATATTGTTGAGCAACGCTCCAAAGAGATGAATCCACGCTTAATTGGTTATGTGTCCTGATGGTATATAACAATAATTCCCAAAGCGGTTGTTATAGTTATTCCCTACACCAATGGTGAGACTCCTTCTTGTAGTGAGTCTGATGCAAAAATTGTATAAAAAGGTGTATATCACGTCATGTTTGAGTCCAAAATGTAATGACTCGACGTGAATATCAACATTCTCTTGACTTCTCTTAGAATTCTCCCTGCCTCTGGCTCCTAAGGCAAGAGTCGAGAACATGAACCATGGGAATTTCTCTTTGATGTGTCAGAGAAAAATTATGCTCTTAGAATAAACTCTAAACATATTGTTGATATATAAACTTAATTCAGTTGGAATTTAAAAAGGAAATGGGCCAGCAAAACAATATAGAGAAAGTCTATAAAATACCTTCCCCACGAACTGGTTTCCTAGTTCGTACCGTTCACAAACACTATAAATTGTGTTCTAATACTATTCTCTTCAAAAAGAATACCTGTCATCATGGCTACTATTACAGAAAGAGTTATCAGAAACAGAGACTATTATGCAGAAAAGGTTGATCAAGAGCTTCTTCATCCAAAATCAGAAAAAGGTATTCCTAATGCACACCACGTGATCAATACTTACAATTCATATGAATTTATTTGCAAACTTAAATTTCTGTTGCATGAGATTGATGATCTCTTGGAAAATCCTCATAAGAACTGTGAAGAGGAACTACGCTTCTTTAATTAAGTCTCTTTTCAAAGATTGGACAGGTCTCTCAGAGTCAGAATATTAAAATTGGAAGATCATTATTGAAGAACTCTTTGAGTATCCAAACGAATTTCGAATTCGTACATCATAATTAACTCCTTATTAAAAAACTTTTTGTCTTTTCCTTAGGGTTTGGGTAATCATTATGCTAGAAGTAGTCGTCTTATTGAATTTAAGCATGCTTTTGCTTGTACTACTTCCATGTTTTCTTTTCATCAATTAATAGAGGTTATTAAATTAAAATCTTAATTGATGATTGCAATGCTTGATCTTAATTGATTATCTATATGAATGTATTGCATAAATCGTAAATTTGCTTTTTTAACCATACCACCCTTTTTGGGGCAAAGAAATTTACGAAGAACTATCAAAATCCATGCTTCGGACACTTATGGCTAAGGGGAGACGATTTTGATAAGGAGGAACCTCGTAGGATACAATGTTGGACTTCGCCGGATAAATGTTGTACCTTTAATTCTTAGTCTTACAACCTCTAGGAAGGGGTAACCTTATGTTTTCTCTAAAGGCGATGGTTGACCGAAACTCTCTGAGAATTTGGAAGATTAAACCTTGAATTCCTATTTGACCGTAATTGGCTAGGGAAGAAAAACATAATTGCAATTTTACTTGTTAAATTGTGCTTCACCCAAGAATTTATTCCAAATCCTTGCTTGGGAAGGTCGTCGCGTTGTTTCTTTTGGAATGACAAACAATGGGGGAGAGTTCTTTTGAACTTGTGCTTCATGGTAATATCTTTTTGGGGTGTGCGGCTGTGGAAATTGCGACAGAATTGCATCTTTTTATCTCTCGTTTCAGGTATGTTTACCTTTGTCTACATTAATTAATTCTATTTTATGAGGATACCTATTTTTCTTTTTCTTTTGTCTATTTTTGTGACAAAAAGGGGGAGAAATCTTGTAGTAAGGGGGAGTAAAATCGTTCTATCTACTACGACAAATGTCTACGTCATTGTCATAGGGGGAGTAAAATCGATGTGCTTGTCATGTCAAAGCAAAGGTTAGTGTATTGAGTAAGGGGGATAACATATCATATTGTGTAGTATCTTTAAGCATCGATGCAATATGCTTAAAAGTTTTATATACTACTCAATTGCATAACAAACTCTTGTTGGACTATGTCCTTCTAGAACCAAGATGTGTGGTGACTTTGAAGTTTGTTATCTCTACCTTGAATCTTCACTTGCAGGAACACTCTTATGTGAAGACGTTAAAAATTACAAGAAGATCAAGTACATTCTGGTTAGGGCTAAAAGATTTTACTTTTTGAATCCATATGTAAGATTGGTTTTGTCACTAAAATTGACAAAGGGGGAAGTTGTTAGAGCATTGCTCGGTTGAACCCACTGATATTGCTATCTCAAGTCAGTTGTCAAGTTTAGATGACAAAAACACAATCCTTGATAAGTTTACTCTACAACTCGGACTAGGATAGTTTTAGGTAATCGAGACGAAGACCATTGAAGATGAAGACCGGAGCTTACTACTTGATAAATCATAACGTCCTCACTAAAGGTTAGAAAGGTTTTCCTTTCCATGTTTCGTATTTGCCATTCTACCATATTAATAGTCTATGATGTTGTTTATATGATCTGAAGGTTTATAAGTGGAATATACCCTTTCGCATTAGTCACATCCGTGATCATATGCATAAGGAGAGTAAGTTGGGATGTCTCATGAAATGACCTCAACAGTCTACGCGTTCATGAACGCGTACACATGTTGCACAAGGAATTCCTGAGAACGAGCGTTTGTATATGAACGTGTTCATGTACGCGTTCATACGAGTTCACTGTTTCTCCTTAACTCCAAAAATACCTGCTCTATGTACGCGTTCATGAACGCGTTCATATAAGCCGTAGAAAACTTCCATTGAAGTTTTAGGTTGGGTATGTTTAGTTTTCGAACTTAGACATTACTTGGCCCATGGAATTAAACTACTTAATCCATGCAATGTTAAACTAGCTTGAACCTAAATTGCCAACCTTCTATCAAGGTGATTCTTCCTATGACCATTGGTCTTAACCAAAGGTTAGAAGAAGATTGAGACTGGGTATTCAATCTATGGACTTTTAAGATCCGGAACTTACTTGAGCCCTATTAAAGGTTGCTTAACTTTTAAGCAAAGCCTCCCTTGATGATCACTATAAATAGATGACCTTCTGCAAGATACAATTTCAATCCTCTACACATCTGTGTATCCTTGCATAAAGGTTGGTCGTCATCTCGAAGTCCTTTTCTTGGACTACGACTATTGAAAGACTTCACTTGAGGATCGTGAAGCACAGGTCGGAAGTTAAATTCCTGATCCTGTATCTTGGGTCGATTGAATTATTTCAATCTTATCACGACCAAGATTTGATAGAAACTTCGTAAGGTAGATCTTGTATCGTAAACCCTAGAAGTTCCGTAACGCATATTCACGAACTAGGTTTAATACTAAGTTCGTCAAGCATTAGGAAGTAAAACTGTTTTGGCTAGATCAATAAGCCTTATTTAGTAAAAACCAATTTCCATTAACCTTGACTCTAAGTCTAAAAGAAATCACAATCGTATTCTCGTTTAATCACTTGATACTTTTAGGCGTCCTGTTAGAGGCAAGGTAGCGCTAGTCTTCACGAAGGGAAGTGGAGCAACTCCTAGGCCTGTAAAGGACGTCAGCTAGGGGAATCAAGTACGTAGGTTTCTGTGGGAGCCAAGAGACGTAGGAGCACAATGGTAGCTGAGTTGCTTGTGGGGTTAATTCAGTCTCGATACATTCCAGTCCGAAGTCTGAGAGTAGGCTAGCGTCTGTATTCGCTTAATACTAAGGGAGTTCAAACTGGACGAGGTCCCGGTGTTTTTCTGCTGGTTTGCAATTTCCTCGTTAGCAAAATTCTGGGGTCTTGCATTATTTTTCCCTTCCGCATTATATTGTCTCTGATCTATATAATTGAAGTAATTGCAAGTTTGTTGATTCATAACCTTTGAGTGAATCCATCTCTCTTGAGATCTACGAGAACACGTTCTTGTTAGGGTTCGGTTATCTGAACTATACTCATGTTGTTGTTTGAATATTGATTTGTGAGATCGTTCAAACAACCATAATCAACTAGGTTCACGAATTCAAAAGTTGGTGGTGTATCTCGGTATCCCCTCCTTTTCACGCCTTTCGTTGCCACCATCACCATCATTCCTTCTTTTCCACTAGGTTATCCACTCTTTAATCGTTCCACATTTGGCTTCTCGCCCCCTATTTCCTCCTCCTCCATATCTTCCCTATCATCACTACCATCTTCGTTGCCCTCTTCGTCGGATTCTTCATCTTCCTCAAACACTTCACCAACAGCTCTTCGATCTATATTTAATGTCTCTCACTAACACTTGAACTCTTAAAGTAGTCATTAAACCTTCGTCAGTCTCCAACTCAGTATCAGAATCGTCCATAGCATTGGGATATTCCATGGGCTTCATGCCAAAGGCTCTAAATAGTTCACGAGTATTCTTTTGACTAAAAAGAGCAGCTCTTTCAGACTCACCATCTATATGCTCGTTCAAAGAACCAAATTTATCTTCGAGAAGGTTTATCTTTTCATCCTTGTTCTTTAAAGCAATAGCGTGATTCTTCATCAACAAATCAATTTCTTCGTCTCTTTTCTTCAAATTTAACTCCAGCCCCGAAACCAGCTCGGTCTGAGTCTTCAGGACCTTGGCATGGGTATCTCGCTCACGAGAAATATCTTCAAGCTGTCTTATCAAGTCAGCCTCGGTATCTGTGTACAAGCAAAGAAAATTCAACTTTAAGACTTATGCTTCAAACAAGTTAACTGTAGCATATGCTTCAAACTCAGATTTATCTTACTTCTGGCCTTCAAGATTTCAGTCAAAAGGTTATCCTTATCACGACGGACGCTCGCCACCTCCTCATCAAGACGATCAATCTCTTTTCCTCGAGCTCTGGATAGATTCAACAAATACATGCCATGACGGTAATACTGCAACACCAGTAAGCATTAGCAAAAGCAGAGGCACAAAAAGACTACGAAGAGTCAAAGGAAATTGTTTACCCCTTCCAGGAAAGCTTGATTGTTAGGCCACTCCAAATCAAACTTTTCACCATCCCACTCTCCAGCAAACGCTTGAGACATGAAATTCGCAAGGTTCGCATCAAGAGGGTTTCTCAAAGGATTCTTGGAGTAAGCTTTCAAGTGGTCAGGAATATCTTGAGCAAAAGGACCGGCCCGAGAGCAACTTTCCATAAACTCTTCGATCTCTTTCTCGGAATAAGTTCGACAAGAAAATCTCAGAGGAACCGAACAATCGATGGGAGAAGCAACTGATTGTCGCATCTCGGAGGCATCGATCAAATCCTGATTCGTCCTATAAACAGTTAGGTATACGCCAGAATAAGGGAGATTCGTTTCAAATTCAACAGCCGAGGCAGTCGAGATAGCAGAGGCACTGACCTTCTTCGGCAGGACGTTCCGATCTAGGGACGATTCGAGCTGGCTGTTGGTATCTTTCCTCGAAGGCTGCTTAGGAGGAGATTTCTTTTTACTCTTCTTCGGCTCACGAAGATCCTTAAAAACTTCCTCATCTTCCTCAGTAGCTTCATCATCATCTTCGATAACAGTCTCCGAGGATTTCTGTCACTTCACACTTTCTGAAACTTTTGCAGCATCCCTCGTCGCATATACCTTCGAAGCACCCTTCACAATTTTATTACGATTAGGATCCGCAATAGTAAAGGCCATCCTTCCCTCACCAACAATCATCTCGCTTAGCTACAAAGTAGTCGGTAAGTCAGGAAACAAACAGAGGCAAGTATTAATACTCCAAAATAAAAAACTTTTTATGGTGTTTGTTACCTGACCACTCACCACCTTTTCAACATCAACTCGACTGGATTTCCTCTTTCTTTTCTTTGTACCGTCATCTGGTTCTTGATCTTGGTTTTTATTCTTTCTTTCTTGCTCTTTCTGAGAAAAAGATGATGCATGAGAAAATGACCTGGGAAAAATGAAGAAGCTCGAGTAAAAACAACTCACCTTTGTTTTGTAAGCATCGATCCTCACTACAGACTCCTTACGCTCTTTCTCGGAAAAACGCATCGAGTAATACTCGACAACTGTGAACTTATGATTACCCTCGAAACCAGTACGTTCAATCCTATTCTCCTCATCAGCATAGCCATAGAGGATAGGACCTTCAATAAGCACTGGCTTCGTATACCACTCATCATCATTAGAGTGTCGAAGTAACTTGTTCGTGTTCGATTTGGTATGATCTACGTCATAAAGGACATGGGCCGCTTTCTGAATCTTGACAAACTTCACACCCCAGGGGGGCAGCTTCCGTAGTCAATCCAAATGCAACCTTGTAATGTTTAAAGAAATTGGCTGCAGTCCAAAATTCAGGAGGATTCGAGTCCTTTGGGAACTTTTCGTAGTAATTAGATCTACCCTCTGAACGTGCCACCCATTCACTGAGCAAATGAATGGAGTTACTGGTCAACTGCATAACCCCCCAAGAAGGAACAATGCGAGAATAGATCTCGTAAAACAGAGGATTCCTCGGATTGTACAAGGGAATGATAAGGCCGACACCCACGGCACCCAGCTGCTCTCCGGTAACTATAATCCGGCGTGCATTACACTCATGTTTGGTGAGAAGTTCAGGGGACAAGTCAACAGAACTTCCAAATTCAGTAAAAGGGAAAAGTTTCGCGTTGAACCCAAGAAGCCTAGCTGTCTCTTCCCAGGGAAGTTTGGGATTCACCATTTTCTGAGGGGCAATAGAAGTTTCAGAATCATCGACGGCATGTTCGTTAGAAGCGACGACCTTCTTGGGAGCCTGCAATACAACAGTAAGAAGGATTTAATTCTAAAACAAAGAAGATCAGGTACATGGTGAAAGGGAGGATAAACACAAACTTACCATGACTCAAAGAGAGAAGAAAATAAAAAAACGGAGAAAAGGAAAAAACAAAGGGGAATAAGAATTGTACAAAGGAGAAAGTTTGAAAGAAGAAAACAAAGGTCTCCAGAAGAGGGATACGATGGATTTAAATAGAGTAAGACTTTGAACCGACATAACATGTTAAAGGGTAAAAAGGTGGGCGACGGTTTCGAAGCCATTAAGGGTTATGTGTGTTAGTTAAGGAATTAGTAATTGGACATGTGTCGAGAAGAGGAATGCCAGAAGTTTCCTCCCTCGAATATCTTCAATCTCCGAGCAAGGAATGCAAACTGTAGGGACATAAAAGAGTTAGGACACGTGTCGATATCCGAGGGCACAGGGTGAGCGAAAAATACAGGACTGCGAAGCATGGGATAAAATCTGAGGATAACTCGTACAACAGTGAGCTGTCGCCATTAAGTATCGGGTAAAGTGTACATAATGGAAGACAGCCTGGAAAGCCTCGGAGAGTCAGTTTCGAAGGAAGAAGATTTGATGTCCTCGGATGATATCTTCGGGTATAAAGGTATCTAGGAAACATCTATCTCAACTATCTCGAAGACATCTCTGAAGGCCACCGACTTACTCGACCACTACTGACGCCCACGATTGTGTAATTTGTCTCATTAATTGTCATCCACTCGAAGCTCGGTCTATAAAAGGCGAGCTCGAGCTCATTTGTGGGGGTTGGATTTTTTGTTAAGTCTTGGGTCACTTATAAGAGTCTAGGTTAGTATAATCTCCTCAAGTCTATAGCATAATCCATGTAGCATTAGCCACTGAAAAGTCTTATACCAATAAACATTAGATTTTCTTTATGGCTGAACACTCTAATCTTCTTTGGAATCCTTTATGGTGTTTCTCGGAATCATGTTCTATACTTGTGTTTTTCATCAAATGCTTTGTTAAAAGGATTTTCCTAATGGATGTTTGGTACAAATTCCTTAAGCAGATTTTGTACAAACACATGGACCTCAAAGCAAGCCTATGGACTTTTCTAAGTTCGGAAACTTGCCTGAGCCTTACTCAAGGTTGCTTAACTTTAAAGCAAAGCCTCCCTTGATGATCACTATAAATATATGACCTTCTGCAAGATACAACCTCAATCTACACATTTGTGTATCCTTGCATAAAGGTTGGTCGTCATCTTGAAGTCCTTTTCTTGGACTAGGACTATTTGAAAGACTTTACTTGAAGATCGTGAAGTACAGGTCAGAAGTAAAATTCCTTGATCCTGTATCTTGGGTCGATTGATTTATTCAATCATACAAAGACCAAGATTTGATAGAAACTTCGGAAGGCTGCACTCGGTGTTATAAGACCTAGAAGTTCCATAACACAAATTCACGAACTAGGTTTAATACTAGGTTTGTCACGCATTACGAGGTAAAGCTGTTTAGGCTAGATCAATAAGCCCTAATCAACATATCGATTCCATTAACCTTGACTTTAAGTCTAACGGAAATCACAATCGTATTCTTGTTTAATTACAATCGAGTACACCAGGCGTCCTGTTAGAGGCAGGGTAGCGCTAGTCTTCACGAAGGGAAGTGGAGCAACTCCTAGGCCTGTAAAGTACGTCAGCTAGGAGAATCAAGTACGTAGGATTCTGCGGGAGTCAAGAGACGTAGGAGCACAACGATAGTTGAGTTGTTTGGAGGGTTAATTCAGTCTCGATACATTCCAGTCCGAAGTGTGAGAGTAGTCTAGCGTCTGTGTTCGTTTAATACTGTGGGTGTTCACATCTGGACGAGGTCCCGGGTTTTTCTGCTGGTTTGCAGTTTCCTCGTTAACAAAACTTCTAGTGTCTTGCATTATTTTTCCCTTCCGCATTATATTGTCTCTGATCTATATAATCAGAGTATTGCAAGTTTGTTGATTCATACCCTTGAGTGAATCCATCTCTGTTTAGATCTACAGGAACTTGCTGTTGTTGGGATTCGGTTCTCAAAACCGTACTCAGGTTGCTGCTTGAATATTGATTTGTGAGATCGTTCAAGCAACCTAATCAACTAGGTTCACGAATTTAAAAGTTGGTGGTATATCTCGGTATCCCCTCTTTTTCATAATTAGTTTGGAATAAGTTCTCTTAATCCGAACTAGCAAGATAGGGTTTTATACTTAGGGTTTGAGAGATTCTGTTCACGAATCTGAGTTTCATCATACCTGTTGGAGGACGGGTTTGGTGTTTGAAGTCTTCACAGCGGCTGAAGCAACTTCTGGTGGTTGTGGCGTTTTTGGCAATCAGTATGAGAATCAAGTGCGTAGGATCTTGCGATTTCCAATAGACATAAAGGAGCGCGACTGCAGCTGGATCGCTTGTAGGACTTGATTCAGTCTCAACTACATCCAGTCCGAAGTTTTATAGTAGGCTAGTGTTTGTAGCGGCTTAATACAATGTGGTACTCAAAACTGGAGTAGGTCCGGGGTTTTTCTGCTGGGTTGCAGTTTCCTCGTTAACAAAAGATTTGGTGTCTTGCTTTACTTTATTCCACATTATTTTGTTTTTACATTATAATTAAAGTATTGCAAGTAGTGTTGATATCAACCTAGATTGCATTCTTTATGATTTCACAATCTACTTATCCAAAGACCTAGACAAGAGAAATCTTGTTGAGATTCCAGTTCACGGACGTGAGCAAGTCAAGTTTACTACTTGTGGGAATTTGAGGTTTGGAAACTAGACTGATCTAGCTTGACCTTGTTTGATTGGACAAGGGAATTTGTATATTTGGTTCGTGATCGAAAGTTGGTGGTGTACCTTGGTATCCCCTTCTTTTCACTCTCCCCTACGAGTTATCTCCAAAACTATTGGCTCCTGAATATCTGATGATCATTAAATGGTACAAAGTTGTGGGCAAATCACAATTTTTCCTCTCACTTTTAATGATGATCAAATATAAAGGCCCGTCTTGCCTTGAATACTTTCTTCAACCAGATGGCTATCCACTCACTCAGGACATTCCATTAACAACCGGGAGCAACAAAAGGAAGTCAACTATGATGAAGCAGATGTGAAATTGGTGTTCCGCTTCTTGAATTATGTTAGTGGCTTCGATTTGTTTCCGTATTTTTCTGGTGATGAAGCAGATGTGAAATTAGTGTTCCGGTTGATTAATTTTTTAGTGACTTTGATTCTGTCCGTCTTTTTACGGTGTGACAGAATCATGTAATGCTGCAACAGTAATGATTTTTCCGTTTCTCCACAAGTATGATTTATTTTATTATTCTTGCACCATCTAATTGCCATCTCATTTTGTCTTTTTGTCTAACTTGTAGAACTTTATCATTTTGAGAAATTAGTTCGACGAATTACTAACTTTAGGAACCCGAACTTAACACACCCCTACTACTATATTACTTTTACAAATAAAAAAAAATCCTCTTAATTACATTGATTGTGAAATCGCAACCAACCGACTATCATGTCTCTGTCATAGGTAATTGAAGACTATGTCCTAACAAAAAGGGTATAGGGTATAGAAAGTAATACTGGAAAATCAAGGATCGACCACAAGAGTTTCAATTGTTGTTTTTAGTCAGAAAATGCGTATATTGTGAATTGTAAGAATGAATGTAAATCATACTGAGTATTATTTCCATTTTCTATTTAGTTGAGTAAATTAGTTTTCACTTCAATTGGATGTTAAAATAACCTACTATACATGATTACACATTCTTAATATCTATTTAAGTACCCGGACATCTAGTTCGATATGATAAATGAAATAAGGACCTGAACATATGGTTCGATATGATTACTTTTTCAGTTCGCCTCGATAGTGTTGATTACTGACCGGACAGGACGAAATTATCTGTACTGATGTGTTAAAAATTTGGTTCGACCAGAAAGTAAAATAATTAGGCGAACCGTACTAACTTATTTGGATTCATATATTTATGCAAATATTATTTTCGTCCTTAATTCTAGTTCAAAAACCAAGGTTACCATGGTTTTCACCATTTAGTCGGCTTAATAACCGGTTTTTAAATCCTACGGAGTGACGTTTATTCCCAAAAATTGGAAACATTTGGATTGGAAGTCTTTATAAGTATCCTCCTTCATCACTAGGTTCTACCTTTCACCAGTTTTTTTTTAAATAAAAAAAAAACTTTCATCAGCAACACCCAGGATAACTTGCCCCAACATTTAGTTACCGAGATATTAGATTGGCTACCAATTACATATAGTATTTTAGATAGCAAAGTTGTTTGCGAAAAATGGAAGAGAATACTCCAAAATAAAAGGATTGGTCTCCTTTTCAGTGCGGTGTAAAATAGCAGACGACATGTTTCGATGGAGGAGGGCGATATTACACAAATGTTCTACACGGAACTTATTACAGAGGATGACTTCCGCACAATAACTGATGTGGTATTTTAATAGTTCGTTCTCAGGGACTTGTGAAGAATTAATTAAAAATTCAAAATTGATTTAAAATAGTGAAAGTGATTTTTTTTTTATTGAAACAAAGTTGATTAAACTAAAGAGCAAGTAATAAGGATTTTATACCAATTTTAAAAGTGGCCAAGGCTAAGGATTCCACCACAATGAATATTTAAACGGTAAAATATAGTGCGTAATAATAAGCTCAACTAATTATTTCTTTTCTTAAATATTAGACCCTTAAATAATAGTTGTAAACAATAAGCATGAAACATCAAAAAATTTAACTCAAGCATGAAACATCAAATCAAATAACAACTACTTTGAAAAATCTATTTAAACAATATTATTATGAAGAAAAGAAATATGTAAATAAAATACAATTTACCGGTCATAAATTCATTGGTGGTTTCCTCCGTCGCCTTAGTCGTGAGATGTTTAGCTGCTCACGGTAGATTTGGAATAGTTCATCTTCATTAATATAAGAATCATGGATGCAAATAAAATAAAGAAGAAAGAAACTGTATTTTTTTATCTCCCAAAATTGGCTAAACAAAAAGTGCCTCAAAGTTGGCTATAGCATAAGTATTTATATGGAGAAGAAATAGAAACCCTAGCCAACGAATCCTCAAAAGATCTACTCCCTCTGTCACATTTTAACTGTCCTTATTACTATTTTCATTTGTCTCAAAAATGTCCAGCTTCTAATTATATCTGTATTTTTTCAACAAACTTTCAAATATACCCTTAAAAAATATCTAGATAAAATGGAAACAAATTAATGAATATATATTTTTTTTGAAAATATTTAGATTTTCTTACCTTTTATAGTTTTCAAAAATAAAGTCATATGTTTTCTTTTTATATAATTTCTCACTTAAAAATAAAAATTTATTCTCTCTATATTTAATAAGGAAGTACTACAAAATTCGGATTATTAATTCATAAAGAAAAGAGGTGTTGTTCCAGTGCTTCGCGAAGTAGCTTACTAGAGCAGTCCTCCAAAGATCAACAGCCCACGACAGTAGAAGCAACGTGTCATAATAGCATTGAATGTTACATCAAGTTTGATGTTATGTTATGCACCAAAAGAGTACCACAGCTGCTCCCTCTCTCCCACGTGTTGTCTTCTCCCTTGCTGACTCCATCCGACATGTGGGGCCCACATGTTTCCCACGTGCTCAACACTTCCTCCTCCTCCTCCTTTTCTCTACCTCCACGTGCTTGCCCACATAGAAATGAAATTTTGGTTGCTGCCGACGTCGGCAACTGTGACAGTGGATGGGACAGCTGGTATGGTCACCCCTTAGCGCCCATCTGGCTCCCAATATCATCTGTCCGGAAATGACAATTTTGCCCTTTTTCTCTTTTGACTCCAAAGTTACTACAAAACACAAACAAAACGTAAAATGCACCTTTTACAAGAAAAATAGCTAAAGAAAGTGTAATCAATAGATACTTAGAGATGTGTTTTTTGACACGTATCAATAACTACCCCAAAGATTGACCCTGATAGTGGAGACACTAACAAAGCTTTCCAAATGGTTGGGTCTTGCAATGGATTGGTGTGTCTATATGTTCTGCATGACGACGTGCGAGATCCAATTCATATCATTAACCCCGCTACATGTGAACAACTATGCAGACAACCTAACTATTTTTCCTGGACGAGACAAGTAAAAGGGGGTTTCGGCTATTGTGAGCGGACAAGGTAATACAAGGTACTTCGTATTCATGTGGAGGGCATGGTTGAGGTATTCACCCTTGGTGATCACCAGAGCAGTTGGAGGAACATCGGTTATACCAGCTTAAAATTACGTGAAACTGGTTTCTATGCACATGGCCATCTTTACTGGTTCGAATGGTGCGTCTGCACAACGAAGATGGTATTAGTATCTTTCGATATGTATACGGAGGAATTTACAGAACTTACACCACCATAATATCATAAGACCACTGGGGGAGTTGGGAGTTTACTATTTACATCATCAAGATGGAGAAGTTCGTATAGATTTTTGGTTACTGAGCAAGAATAATACTTGGAAGTTGGAGAAGAGCATTCTACTACCCTGACCATGGTATGTGCCTATCGCCTTTGGAGGTAATGATAAAATTAATAAAATTCTAGTGAGGGATAGGCGACGTTTGTTGTGTTACGATACATCCACCGGTAATTTAGAGGAAATCCGTGGAGATATTCCATCGCAAACGGAAATAGTTGTTACTCCTCACATGATGAGCCAAGTGTCGTTGTTGCCCTTAGGAGGAAATTCTAGTGGACCGTGTTGTAGCTTGTTTGTGTAATGTTGTGTTTTCATTTTAAATTTGTAGCGAGGTATATAGTTAGGCTCCTGATAGTTACTATGTAACATAATATTTAGTTGAACGTATTTATTTTGTGTGTGTGTGTATGGGGCATTATCTAATGTAATATGTAATTCAACATATTTATTTTGTGGATATATTTTATAATGACAGTGCATAATTAGATTGGATAACACAACATAGTTCGGTAGGTTATTTTCACCTAGCGGTCAAACTGGTGGTTCAGATTCAATAATCATTTCAACCTCTGAACAAAACATTTACTGTTCATCTTCTTCTTAATTGTGTCTGTTATTGCTTTTCGTGATCCTCCCAAAAGAAAAGACAGTGACTAAATACAACCTACACTTTGACTAAATACAACTGGGATTCTACTTATATAGTTTTCATTTTTGACATTCTTTTTTTTTTTCATAAAAGAGGAAAGCCTCAGTAGATAAATTGATAATACCAATTTTGGAAATTGGAAACCTTACAGAGATTGTCTAAAATCGAATTACAAGTCTTCGTGTTCTCATATCTCCACCAATTCTTGCCAATCAAATCTATCTTTCCAAATTCTAAATAAGTTTCAAGTGACCTCTCTCTCGACGGAGAGTACCAAAAATCTCGGGCGAAATCGATTTTGAAAACAAAATCAATTTGTATCAAAGCACAAGGCAATGATATGATATACAACCCAAAGATTCTCAGAACATGTATAAAACATGAACTGGAGTTTTCAAATTTAGACTGCCTAATGCAATCAGGGTAACGCTGACCCATTCTAAAGTGACACCCCCGTTGCAAGTTTTGTGGAAGGTGAATTCCTTTGCAACAGTGTCGGTAACGGTGACTGTAACGGTAACGGTGACTGTGACGGTATCGGTGACGGTGACAGTGACGGCTTAAATCGTTCTTCAGAGATCCGGAACAGGTTGACTCGGGATGACTCGGTGGTGATCTTGTTTCAGTGTTTGACGGAGAAGAACTTGCAGGAGATTTTGAATCTATCTTAGTTTCTGTGTATGATGGTATTATCACATCTAGAGAACGAGGGTACAAACATAAAATAAAATACATAATAGCCGAAAACAGATTTGAGATGATAGAAGATCAGATCTACTTTGCAAAAAAAGAAAAAATCCGAATAGCTAAGTGTTGCTGATGCTTTGATTAGTTCCCAGATCGGAGCAGTTGGAGATGATGATACTCTCTGATTTCTTTCACTAAATGAAACTGCTCAAACCCAGTCACAGATCTAGAGAAACTAATCCAAAAATTGCAAAAACAAACCACAACTACCAGAGAAACTAAAATAGAAATAAAAGTAGTAGAAAAGCGTAAAGAAGAGAAGAAGAAGCTTGTGTTAATGGTTGATCTTTTTAGATCCGACTCCTAAGGAGCCGATCTAAGAAGGAAAGTTTCAGAAAGTTTTAGTTTTTGTCGTTCCGGTTTTTAAGAGAGAGAAAGGTTTTGATGGTGTCCTATGGATATGACTGAATACAATCCAATAATGTCAAGTCAAACCTAGTCATAAATAACCAAAAATAACTATCCATAATCGTATGGTTTTGTTTGCATTTTATTTAGGGAACGATCTTCTTCACTAAATCAAACCCTAATGATAACACCTATTTTATGAAAATGATCAATCTTATATCGCGATCGGACGCTCCATTATCCTCCTCTAAATAATGTTCATGATTTTATGTAATCATCTTCTCGTGCCTCCGAGTTCTGGGAGGAAGATGCATCGATCAAGCAATACATAACACCAAAAACCATTAGCAAATACAATTAAAATAATCAATTAACCCAATCAATCCTAGTCTAAAGAGATGCACCATTTTATTCTTTTCAAGTACCTAAATACCGACACCCTGTCTAAGTATGATCGATGTAAAGAACTTGTTGTGACTGGACATAAACAAACAAAATTACAAAGCTTAAATTGTGTTTCACACATAAACAATCATGGGATGACCTTGAAGCAACTTGGAATTACACATATAAACTAGAACAAGGTATACTAACATATCAAAATCGAGAATATAGGAGAGCAGAAGGATTTTTGGATTTTAATTTGCGGACTATGAACATGAAACAAGGTTTAGGGTTCTCTGGCTTCTTCCAAGAACAAGAGCTAGGAGACCATCTCCTTCTGCTCGAGATGGTGTTTTTCAGTCTCACGATCGAGGAGCCAGGAGATTAGATTTGAATTTCTTTTTTAAGAAACATGAATATTTGCAAAATATTGGATTGAATAAATCAGTCAAATATTGTATGGGTTGTATGTAACAAAATTGTTAAAAGTAAATAGAGTTGTATTTAGCTAATTTCATATTTGATGGGGTTGTATATATTTAAAATGTGGGTTGTATTTAGTCATTGCCAAAGAAAATCATGAATTAATTTCTATATCATCATTTACAATACTAATATTATAAATATACTCTAGTTTCCACATGCGAAGATAAGTTCATTTAATGTTGTATATGAACAGACAACCCAATCAAGCACATGTTACCGAGATTTTACCGGATTTGGGAATGAGATTAGACCCATTATCTCATAGGATTTGTCGGAAAGACCGGCAGAAACCTATTGTAATAATATGCACAGAGAAAGAGTAAATAGTTTGGAAAGGGTAGAATAGATATTACACACTGCTTTTTTAAGGGACACCTAATTTGGATTCACCAAATGACCCTATTTCGTCGGGACATGTTGGTAGCGCTTACCCGCATAGCCTGTAGCTAGGGCTGTGCAACGGACGGACGGATGCGGATTAGGGGTCACCCGCGTCCAAACCGCCCAATGATGCGGATTGGAAAATCAAACCGTGTCCGGCCCATTCACCCGCGGATTTTACATCCGCGGATTAGCGGATTATACGGTTTGGTTGCAGATTATCCGCGGATTTCAGGCATAAAAAAAAAAAAATAAAATAAAATAAAAACTTTCATTAAGTTTAACAAAAGAGTCTTAACTTCAATACAAACAAAAGAGTCTTAACTTAACACAAACAAAAGAGTCTTAACTTAACAGTAGGGTAGCTAAGATTCCATGAAAGTGAACAGAGGGAGTACAAGAAACAAAAAAGTACCAAGTAAAAGCAAAGTAATAATTCAACACAAAGCAAAGCTAGTTCATTGAATCCACAATGCTTATGTCTGGAATTTTTAACTGTTTGCATCGATTTCTCTTTTGTTAAACATAGGGTTATTAGATCGATTTCCATCCTGATAACTACTCAATAATGAAATTTTGTTGTTCTAATTGGATGAGTGCATAATATTTTGTTTCAGGTTGTGTTTTTTTTAGCATTAGCGAAAGTGGTATGTATATTCATTTGATTGCAAAGTTGGGACTTTTAGGGTTTTTTTATTTCATTTCATGTACATCATTTTTTTCATTTGTTTGTATTAGACAACC
>JAJJMA010082648.1:65876-85114 GCA_023529015.1 Papaver nudicaule
GCAAGTCTCCTAGATCTTTGATAGGGAAATGAGTTTGCAGAAGAAGAATAAACTCATCACAATAGGTAGAGGAGTTACCTGTAAGTATTATGTCATCCACATAGACCAAACAGTAGGTAATTCTGGTTCCAATCCTTTGAACAAAGAGAGAAGTATCTGCAGTAGAAGGCTGAAAGTTGTAGGAGAGCAGGACATTCATCAACTTCTCATACCAAGCTCTTGGAGCTTGTTTCAAGCCATAAATGGATTTATGTAGCTTACACACATAATCAGGATGATCTGGATCAACAAATCCAGGAGGTTGTGTCATAAAAACTTCCTCAGCTAAGTCACCATGAAGAAAAGCATTACTCACATCAAGTTGCTTAATAGACCAGCCAAAATTCACTGCTACAGAGAGAACCACCCTAATAGTTGTAGGTTTAGCCACAGGACTGAAGGTTTCATTAAAGTCTTCTCCTTCTCTTTGATGAAAACCTTTAGCAACAAGTCTTGATTTGTGTCTCTCAGTAGAGCCATATGAATTCTCCTTCTTCTTAAATACCCATTTACAACCAACAAGATTTTGACCTGTATAAGGTACCCTAGTCCAAGTTCCAGCTTGCTCCAAAGCATTGTTTTCAGAAATAACTGACTTCCTCCAAACTGGTATCTTCCAAGCCTGACTAAAGCATGTAGGTGTGATAGTGTCACTGACTGCTTGTAATCTGGCAGAAAGACTGTACTTAGAGTTGTAAGCTTTTGGTTTTGTAATTCCCCTCTTTCCTCTAGTAATCATCTTGTGAGCATTAGTAATAACTGTTGGCTGAGTATTTGGAGCAGACAAAACTGGTGCAGCTTGTGAAACTACTGAAGAAGGATCTGAAATTGCTGTATCTCCCTCAGCTTGAACAAATTTCTCCAAAATAGAAGTAACTTCAGACTCTGATGGTGAAGTAGTGATGTCTGCTGAAATAGTACTAACAGTAGCTCTCAGAGGAAATTCTGACTCAGAAAATACAACATGCCTAGAGATAAACACTTTCCCACTAGACAGTTCTAAGCATCTATAACCTTTATGCTGAATATTGTATCCAATAAAGACACATTTAGAGCTTCTAGGTTGCAACTTATGATCTGTATAAGGTCTCAACCATGGAAAGCATAAACAGCCAAAAGATCTGAGAAAATTATAGTCAGGTTTTCTATGAAAAAGAGCTTCATATGGAGAGATGTTACCAATAGATCTAGTAGGCAGTCTGTTGATTGTATAATTTGCTGCAGTGAATGCATCAACCCAAAAAGAAAGAGCCAAACCTGATTGAAGTAAAAATGTCCTGCCATGTCAACCAGGTGCTTATGTTTGGACTCAGCTACTCCATTTTGCTCTGGAGTGTGTGGGCAAGAAATCTCATGAATAATACCACAATTAACCAAAAAAGCTGTCAATTCTCTGTGCAAAAATTCACCACCTCTATCTGTTCTAACCACCATAATAGGATAACCAAATTGTTTTTCAACTTGCAACTTATATTTATAGAAATCTGACTTGAAATCTGACTTTTCATACAAAGGATAAATCCAGCAGAATTTAGTAAAGTCATCAATGATGTTTACATAATATCTATATCCTGACTTAGACTTCACTGGACAAGGACCCCACAAATCTAAATGCAGTAGCTCAAGAGGTTTTGTGGATTTATGACTTGAAGCAGAAAACGATAGTTTGTGGCTTATGCCTAATTGACAATCATGACAGAAAATAGGTGTCTTCATTACATGTGACAAAGACAAAACATTGCACACAATCTTCATAGTCTGAAAAGTAGGATGTGCAAGTCTTCTGTGCAGAACTTCAGCAGTGACAACAGCAACAAAGGACAAAGCTTTATTAGGTGAATTGAACTTCCTTAAACCATTCTCTTTATTAGCAATTGAGTTGAATTGAACAGGATATAATCCATTACGCTGCAGGCCTTGTAAAACTATCTTCCCAGAGAACAAATCCTTCACAAAATATCCATAAGTGTCAAAAGTAATGGAGCAGTTGTTATCAGTGGTGAATTTGTGAACAGATAAGAGATTCTGAGATGCTTTAGGCACTAGTAACACATTGTTAAGAGTAAACTGGTGCAAAGGTGTAGATTTAATAGTACAACCAGTGTGAGAGATCAGCATACCTTCCCCATTAGCTGCTTGAATTTCCTCTGAGCCTTCATAATTAGAAGCATAGTCCAACTCAGCTTCATCAGATGTAACATGATTATTGGCACCAGAATCAGCATACCAAGGATTAGTACCACAAATGTTAGCAGCTGCCATCATAGCTGCTAGATGTTTAGGTGTGTGAACATTTTGATAAGCCATGTTCAATCTATTGCTGCAAGCTAAGGCACCATGACCAGTTCTTCCACAAATTTGACATGGCATAGCATCAGAATTAGCAGTAGAGTACTGAAAAGCAGGTGGAGGTCTAACTGAAGTTGGTGGAGTGGGATATGAGCCAGGAGCTCTCATAGATGGACTCATTCCTCTAACATAAGTAAAACCATTGGACCTTCCACCTCTATAAGATTGAGTAGGTCTATAATAACCTCTACCACCACCAGTAGGCCTTGGTGTATGAGCAGCAAAAGCTTTGGACTCAGCAGTAAAAGCTCTAGAAGTAGAGTCAGTAATAAATGACTGATTCCTTTCATTAACAGCAACATCTTCACTTAACAAGCTGTTATGGAGTTCTATAAAAGTAACTCTAGGTGATTTATGTCTCATAGTTGTGATAAAAGGGATAAAATCAGAATTTAGAGCCCTAAGAGTAATAGCTACAAGTTCTCTTTTAGATACAAAATCTCCACAAGCTGCCAATTGATCTGATAAAAGTTTAATTTCTTTAAGGAGAACGGGAATAGACTTATCACCTTGAGTTATAGCCATGAGTTTAGACCTTAGATGAAGAGCATGAGTATCCGATGAGCTACCAAATCTCTCTTCAATACTTGGCCATAATTGATGAGCAATAGTTGATCTTGAAAAGTACGGAAGAACAAAATCAGATATGATTCCATTTAACCACATGCGAATCGTTGCATCTTCATCAAGCCATTCAGTGTACATAGGATTGACAAAACCACTATTCTGATTTCTTGTAGTTGTAAATTGCGCTGGACAAGAATAAGAACCATCAAGATATCGGCGTAACCTGTATCTCTGTATGACTGGATCAAGAACATTCTTCCATGTGAGAAAATTGTCCTCAGTGAGTTTAAAATGAACAAGGTTATTGAGTTGATTTGATGAAAGAGTGGAGAATGTATGAGCAGTCGGATTTTCAAAATCAGCCATTGAAGAAGAAGAAGAAGAAGGAAATTCCTGAATCATAAAAGAAAAGATGAGATCGAGAAATTCAGATCTCAAAAAGAGACAGAGAAAGATTGAGTAAAAACAAAGCAACGGAAATGAAATTGAAGATCGAAACCTAAGAATCAGCAAGATTCTTAGTCTGATACCATGATATAATCACTGATTGTGATGATATGAAAATCAAGAAATGAAAATATTGAAAGAATCCATTAAAGGATTAGAGAGATACAGCCGAGTTCAATAATAAAATGAAGATAAGACTTGAACAGTAAACAGAAAACCAGAACCGATATAAACAGATATAACGGTACGGACAACACAGCTGTCAAGATACAGCTGTCAAGTTAGACAGCCTGGACCAATAATAGAAAGGTATACAGATCACAAAGGTGGACGAATAAAGACCGTTGATGAGAAGACAATCTGATGATCCAGATTAGAAGAAGATCATCTGCTATTAGTAAAATCCTAGGCATCTATATGGACCGCACATCTATAGGCCATGGACCCTTTAACAATTTTTAATTAATTGCTTTTAAAGTTTATTAATCAAAGCGAAATTTCCAAATGCTGTAACTAATTTGAAACACAATGAGATTGAGTTTGAAGTATTAACAGCTTAGCATAATGATTTGACACATATATAAAAATGAAGTTGATTATATATATTTATTCTAAGGCACTCTTTAATGAACTTCTTTTCGAATTATATGCATGGAGCCGTGAATACTTCAAACCTACACCTATAAGTGTTACGTAATCTACATATGTATGTCTTGATATAGTATACCCATATCATTATATCATTAAATTTATATGCATTAGATTATGTCAAGTTGAAGTTAAGTGATGAAATGAAATGAAAATGAAACATCAGTCATTTTACTCATTAATTAATTAACAAGAAAAAGAAAACAGTTAGTCAAAAATGGGATTATGGACAGCAAAAGGGCCATAAAGAAAAGTAGGGTATTCCTTTTCGGTGAAGAGATAAACAAATCAAATCTTCTAATTGAGCCCAAGCAAAATAAGAATATTAAAAAATAATAAAATCAAAGCTTATTAACTTGTTAGGGTGAAGAGAAAGAAATGTTAGATTTGTTTGTTTATATATTTGTTTGAAATTAGGGTTTACGTTTTTCCACACTCTATATCACTTCGCTACTTCTTATATTCTTAGATATGATATGATGATCTCTTCAATAGTAAGATTTGCATATGTATTTTGTGGTTAGTTATTGAGGTAACTTGTATTGACAGCTTCATATCTAGCTAGTTCTGCCTTGGACACACTAATCAATATTTTCTGCACAATAACCTTGAAGTTTAGTCAGTAGCTGCAAAGGCCAAAGGGTATAGGATTAATTACAGGAAATGCTTGATTACATAGATGCACGTCTCCCAACATTTTACCAGCTCTGTGGGGATCGATCACTTTGGTTTAAATCCATGGAAGATATATACTTTGGTATGCATATGATACGAGGTGGGGTGAGTCCATGTTCGTTCTCGCATAATTCTAATATTCAAAATGTTGATACTAATTTTTCCATTTCATACTACAAATAAAGATTGTTTAAAGGATCGATTATTCAGGTCGTTGGTGGCCTTTATTCGTTAATAACCAGGGACCTGTTCAGGGGTTTAAACGTATTATTATTAGTTATTCAAAACCAAGTGTGCAACCGACCATAATCGTGGGATCACCTTAGAGATGATCAATAAGTGATATAAACTATAATTCGTATAACTGCATTAATAATCAACACAACAATTAACGAGGTTCACCAGCTGTGTGCTTACGTCCTCGGGGGTAAAATCTGATGTTCTATTATATGAAATGAGTAAAGTTTTCTCCGGTTTACACTATAAGTCACTTCAATCTGTTATGGATAGAGGTCTTTGGAATCATGAGAGTATTGCAACCAAACCAAGGATTCTCACTTCTAGCTACCCTTACAAAAATGTGCGACCCCCTTTGCTGCTGAGGAGAGGGGGTATTTATAGTGTTCTTCGAGTACCGTTCTTTGCTATCCTTGGTTACTTCGGCCCTTCAATGCACCATGGTGAGTCATGATTCCGTGTTCCGCCGTTTCTTTGTCCAATCATCTTCTTCCACCTTATTCGTTTTTGATATATTCTGCTACCTTGAGTTGCTTCGTTCTCTTGATGCTCCTTAGTCTAATCATCAACCCTCGGTAACCGTTCTTATCGTCCAATCCTGGCTCGTTGTACTGCTTCGTGGTGGATCCTTGATGTATTATTGCGCTGTCGGCTTCTCATTGGTTTAGGTTCCTGTTCTCCACCGTTGGTTGAACCTATCCCCGCTCGACAGATGATTTTTGTAACGATGTCCATAGCATTTAATGTGGTGTGACTGCTGCTTGGCGTGCCTATTTTCTCCTAGTATCGTAGGTTAGTAATCTTTTAATCTCCTCCCTTGGATTTCATCATCTCGTGATGAGATAATGCTTCCCTTGGACAAGCTCCTGTCCTTCGCGGCTCACGTCGTCCCTGTATACGGTCTTCGGAGATGGCACCACGTGTCCATCCGAAATTATGTATTAACAGTTTGCCCCTTTTCTTTCAGTTATTGGCGTGGGCAATTATGGAAGAAAACCTCCGCCTATGCCGCCATTTTCAAAATAGTGGTGGACCCTTCTTTCACGCCTTTTCGTGATTTTGTGGGAGTTTGTGTTTTTTGTGATTTTATAAATGATGGGTTAGAGACATGATCTTCATCCCCTTCGGTCACAACCTTCATTTCTGCATGTTTCCTTATTATCGTTGATTACTGGTTCTTCATCTCTTTTTTTTTTGTCTCAAGCTTTCCTCGAATCCTGATGACACGAAAGCCATCAAGTTCTAAGTCCAAGTCTTCCTCCAAGAAGTCGAAAGATGTTGTTATGGATTCGACTGTGTCTTCAGCTGTTCCTTCTTCATTGCAAACTTTTCCTCGTCTTTCGAGTTCTTCTGGTGATGTTGAGAAAAATCTTTCCACAGTTGGTGATGATCTTGTTCCTGCAAGAGAAAATAGGGGGCTCAACTATGAACTGGAGCGCCTTCGTCCTTCTGAAGATGATAGTTATCGTCATTGGATTCTCGCCAAGATAAAGAAGTCTTTTGGCTTGACTCATTTCGATGGTGATGTTGATGTTTTGACTGAGGATATGATCAGGAGCTTCCCTTATGACGAGAGCTCCCTGCTCATCGATGTTGGTCAATTAGCTGCTGGCCTCGTCCTTCCTTTATACGACCCTGGTGACACTATCTTAATTGACATCCTTTCTGGTCGAGACAATCCTTCCATGTGTCAGCAACTTCGTGGTATACAACAGTATAATGATAACTTTTTTCGTGCTTTGTACGAATTCTAGCTTCGTTCTAATGGCCGTACTCGCGTGAGATGTTATGATCCTTTCTCTTTAGCAATGGTTCGTCGGGAAGACTATACTCCTCAAAATTTCAACTTGACCTGGGGGGATTGCTCTAATATGGTGCCTTGGTCTGTTGGTCTTCGTCGATTTGCCCCTTATGCTAAGCAAATCCACGATAAGGTTCCTCTTTTGTTGGATGACTGCGACGACCCCGACTTGTCTTTTATCCCTGGAACAGCTGGTCTTCCTTTTCCTGACGATCAGAGGCTTTGTCTAAGTCGTGACCATCGGTGGATGCGTACTCCTCTTCGTGTCTCTGGTCCGTGGGTTGCTGGCTTCAGGAAATCTCGGTCTCAGCCTGGTATTTTCATTCCTCGTTTGATGAAAGATCTTCTCCTCGCTATCGAACTTTTATCGCCTGGCGCTTTAATCCGAATCCTTTGCGGGTACATGTTTATGTTTTTATCTTCAGTTTTCTGTTATCAAAACTCCTTCTAATGGGCAGTTTTCTTCTGATTGCCCAGTCTTTGAGAGCTAGCGTTCCTTCACCCAGCATTAGTGACAATACTTGTACTCGAAAGAGGAAAATTGGTGCTGAGCTGGCAAAAGATGTTAATAACAAATCAGTTGGTGCTACTTCGTTGTCGAAGGTATGGGTAATCGATGTTTTTCTTTGTGTATATGTAGTTGTCCCCCTTTGCCTATGCCTTTGACAAATGGTTTTGTGATTTTTAGCCGGCTACTAAAAAGAAAGGGAAGTCTGAGATGAAAACTGCTAGCGGAGTTGGCGCGCCCGAGGAGTCTTTTGCTTCTAGGGTGAGTGAAAATGTTGAAGATAGCTCTGAAGATGTTTCCTCTGGTCACCGTAGTGATGATGGTGTCGTCGCTCATAGTTGCTTACCTGCCCCTGTAATTCCCGATGTCCATGCTTCCATGGTTGTGGATATTGCTGATGACGCTGATGTGCAGGATAGTCAATAACCTGAGTTTTCCTCTGCTAACGAAACACAAGTTAACGTGAAAGGTGCGGCTGAGCTTTTATCTTGTTCTATCGAGGATTGTATTCCTTCTTCGTCTGGTCTTCTTGAGTCGGTGGTGAGATCTGTTATCCAAGCATCCCCCTTGTCTTTTGCTGTTGTAAAGCCCGTGGACCGGTCTTCGTTTTTCTTGAAAGATCCTGATCCCCCTTTGGATTCACAAGTGTCCGTCTTTGATGATCGAGTGTCAGAGTTGCGGTCTGAACTTAACGTCGTTACGCTGTTGATGGATGAGTATAGACGTGTTGCGAAAGAATCGAAAGTTCGAGAAGAGACTATTGCTGCTGAAAATGCTCTTTTGAAAAACCAGCTTTGTGACTTTGATGTGAGGGTAGCCGCTGATGTTGCTTCCCAAACTGAAGGGTTGAGTCTTACCTATGCTCGTTCTGCTGCGATAACTGTTAACGAAGCTTTTGCCGAGGCCGAGCGCCATTTTCTTGGTATTGCTTTCCCGGGGATGGATGTCCCTTAGTCGTCGTTTTCTAAGGAAGAAATTATCCGAAATTCCCTGCTTTCACCTGTACTTTGACCTGTTTGGTGAATTCTTGGCCATTTCTTGCCCCTTGAACTTGTCTTCTTCTTTTTATTTTTTGTTGTCTCTTTTCGTAATTGAATGTAATCAAATGGTAACACTATCAATCATGGGATCTTTTTCATATATTCTATTTCAGGCATTTCAACCTTCTTAGGTTAAGCATTATCTTTCAACCATCCCTGGCCAGGGGATGATTTAGGACATTAACCCGGAAAAAGACTTTCCCGCTAGAGGCGACGTGTGAGTATCCTTATCATCGGGATTCTTACTTTCTGCCTCATACCTATATATGAGGATCCTAGAGATGATCTGTGATCAGCAGGTATGCTCATGTCATGGCAATTGTTCTGTTGCGCTTAGGCTGCTGGCAATTGTTCTGTTGCACTTACATCGCTGTTACTTTGAGACTTATCACTTTCCGAGAAAAAACAATTTATTAATATACTGCGTCGTGGCGTCCTTCGTGGAAAAGTAACATAAGATAGGTGCTGGAACTTCGGGCTGGTAACTCCTGCTCCTCCTTTCCCCTAGGGGTAGTATTTCTTAAGGTATCGTGCATTCCACGGGTGTTGTAAAGTATCTCCTTGCATGTTTCTTAGATAATACGAGCCCTTCCCTGCAATATCTCCAATGACATATGGTCCTTCCCATATGGGGGCTAATTTGCCCCATTCAGTCTTCTTTTGGTATGGTGGTATCTGTCTCATTACGAATTCTCCCACCGTGAAGTTTCGAAGGACTACCTTTTTGTTGTACTCCTTGGCAATCCGCCGTTGGTAGTTCTCAATTCTTTGGAGTATAGTCTCCCTTCGTCCTTCTAGATCATCTAATTTTTCATAGATTAGATCCGTGGTTAGATTCTTCTCCCATGCTTCACTCTTCGTCGTTGGTATGATAACTTCGGTAGGGATTACGACTTCAGTTTCGTATGTTAACATGAAAGGTGTTTCTCCCGTAGTTTCTTTTCGAGTTGTCCAGTACGCCCATAGTACATTGTGCATTGTTCACACCATTTCTTTTTGTAATTGTCGAGTTTCTTCTTTAGGATCAGGGCTATGGTTTTATTCGTGGATTCCGCCTGACCGTTGCTTTGTGGGTATGTTGGTGTTGACTTTATCTTATGGATTTTGTAGGGGTCGAACAGCATGTCGATGTTCTTTCCGCTTAATTGAGCTCTGTTGTCTGATACGATGGTCGCCGGGATCCCGAACCTGCAAATGATGTGTTCAAACAGAAACTCGAATACGTCTCGATCTCTGATGTGAGAGAGGGGTGCAGCCTCCACCCACTTGGTGAAGTAGTCGGTGGCGACCATAAGGAACTTTCAGTTGTCGGACCCTGCTACCAGTGGTCCCATCATGTCGACTCCCCACTTCGCAAATGGCCAGGGACTCAGCACCGCATTCAGCTCCGTTGCTGGTGCTTTGAATTTTCTTGCAAATTGCTGGCATGCGATACATCTTCTCGCCATATCCAATGCGTCTCTGTTCATGCTCGGCCAATAGTATCATTGGAGTCGAGCTTTCTGTGCCAGGGATCTCATACTGCTGTGGTTACCGGTGTCTCCATAGTGTATGTTTTTCAAAATGTGTAATCCTTCTTCCTTCGTGATGCATCTGAGTTGTGGTCCCAAGAGCGTATATTTGTAGAGGATGCCTTCCCGGAGGTGGTATCTCGCCGCTCTCGAGATGATCTTCTTAGCGTACTTGGGATCTTCGGGCAGTATTTCGTTGCTTAAGATTGATGAAGGGGTACTCTCTAGTCGTCCTCTATCTCGTTGCCTTCTGTGCTTGGTGGGCTGGATACTCCTTCCACGTCCATGGCTTCTTCTCCCGTGGTTTCAGTATTCACCGATGGTTCATACACTATTCCCACCTTGATGGATGTGACACTGGGATCTTGTAGCATAGATGATATATATGCCAACGTGTCTGCATGTCTATTGTCCTTCCTCGTTATGTGCCTGTAGGTTACCTTTTCGATCTTCGCTGTGAGTTCTTGTGCTAGTTTCAAATATGCGGCGAGGCATAAATCCAAAGTTTGATATTTGAGTTCGATTTTCCTGATGACGAGTTGAGAGTCGCTTGTAATTCTGACGTTCGTGATGCCTAACTCGATTATCAGCCTTAGCACGTGGATCACTGCTTCGTACTCAACGATGTTTTTCGTGTACTCTCCAAATTCTAACCTGAATGCATGTAGGATCTTGTCTCATGTTGGAGTTGTTATTACAATTCATATCCCTGCGCCTTCTTTGTTGGAAGATCCATCCACGAACACTTCCCATCTTTGAGAGTTGACTGGTTCCAGCAAATCATCAGGATCTTCTTTATCTTCCTCGGCTCCCGGTATGTTATCTATTTCTTCTTCGTATTTGAGGGGTAGGTCCGCCAAGAAGTCTGCTAGCACCTGTGATTTCTCCGCCGTTCGAGGTTCAAATATGATTTTGAATTGTGTCACCTGTGCATTCCATTTGGCTATACGTCCTACTCTGTCTGATTTTTGTAGGACTTGACCGATTGGTGCCTTCGTTAGTACCCTCACCGTGTGCGCGTTGAAGTAGGTTCGTAGCTTCTGTGTTGCAAACACGAGTGCTAGGATGATCTGCTCTATCTTCGTGTAGTTTCTTTCAGCTTGGTACAAAGTTTTACTGATGTAATAGATGGGTATCTCTTCCTTCTTGTTTGTTTGAACTAGGACCGCGCTGATTGTGCAGCTGGTTGCCGCCAAGTATAAAGTTAACACCTCGTCTTTTTCTGGCTTTTGTAACGTCGGTAGGGTTGCCAGGTGCTCTTTAATCTTTTCGAAAGCCTGCTGGCAGTCTTCTGTCCACGCGAACCAGCAATCTTTCCTTAATCTGATGATCTGGCTATGAATCTTCCCAGCTCCGCCAGTCTTCCGCTCAGCTTTGAACGTCTTTCAAATTCTTCGGTGACGGCATATCCACCACAACTCTGACTTTCTCGTGATCCACTTCGATCCCCTTTTTGGTGACCAAATATCCTAAGAATTTTTCGGAGGTTACCCCGAAGGTACACTTCTCCGGATTTACCTTCATCTTGCAGTTTCTCATGGCTTCGAAAATCTCTCTAAGGTCTGCCAAATGATCTTGTGATTTTAGACTCTTGACGAGCATGTCGTCGACGTAAACCTCCGGAGTGAAGAAAGCTGCATGTTCTTGATCTTCTTCTGCTAGGGCTATCTGGTTATACCCCGAATATCCGTCCATAAATGACAATAGTTCGTGGCTAGAAGTCGCGTCGACCAGTTGGTCTATACTTGGTAAGGGATAGCTATCCCTCGGGCAAGCTTTGTTAAGATTGCTGAAATCAATGCAGATTATGACGGCTCCGTTTTTCTTTGGTACTATTACCATGTTTGATACCCAAGTTGGGTACATTACTTCCCTGATGAATCCAGCATCCATCAACTTCTGGAGATCCTTTTCCACCGCTTCGTGATATATAGGGGCCACCTTTCTTATCCTTTGTTTGAATGGCGGCGTGTCCGGATTTATCCGAAGGTGATGGTCCACCACCGACGGGTCTATCCCTGGCATGTCCTTCATTGTCCACGCAAATATGTCCAAGTACTCCTTCAGTAGCTCTTTCAGTTTTACTTCCATATCTTCCTCCAACAGTGTTCCTATACTCACCTCTCGTGAAGTTCTTCGGCTCCAATGTTGATTTTCTTCATTGGTACGATTGATGAGAATAGTTGCTTCAGAGGTCCTATGGGAGTAACGTTCTGTAATTATTATTTGTCCCAAGTTGATGTTGATGCCATCATTACTGCTGGGAGTAATGATGATGCTTTTGCCGCCTTGATTTGCTCGTTGTATTCTTCGTATCTCTTCTCTTTCTCCTCTTCTTTTCGCTTTCCTTTGTTCCTTTTAAGAGCTTCTTGGACCTCGTTGTGATGTCTGTCTTCGGCTGCGTCACGCCTTCGCGTATCTTGTTGGTCTCCTTTGATCTCCATTTCCCCGTATGGTGTGGGAAATCTTAGGTGCTGGTGATATGTTGACGTCGTTCCCCTCAGGCGGTGCACCCAGAGTCTCCCCATGATGGCGTTGTAGGACGTGGGCGAGTCGACGATGTTGAACCTCGCCATGGTCTTCATAGGCCCAGCATCTACCTGCAAAACTATCTCTCCCTTCGGTTTCGATGTGGATCCGTTGAATCCGTAAATCGTACACGTAGATGCGTCCATCTGATCGTCCTTCAACCCCATCCGAAGATAAGGTTCATAGAAAAGCACGTTGAGCGAACTTCCTCCATCTATTAGTATTTTAGAAACGTTCCACCCGTGGATAGGTAGAGTAACCACCAATGGATCATTGTGCATTTCGACATCCTGGTTGATGTCCTTGGTAGAAAACGTGAGTGGAGTCGTCATCCATTCTTCTCATTCGTCGGTTAGTCTCCCATTTAATTTGTATATCTCGTGCTCCGAGATCCTTCTTCTTGTTCTCAAGATGTTGCATAAGTCTCCTGGTAACGAAGGTTCGCTCTCCTGCTGAATGTGATCATGTTAAGTGACTTGTACCCTTCGGGGAGTCGTACCGTCTTTTCCTGTGTTGTTGCGTTTGTTGCCGATGCCTCCTGCCCAGGTAGCTGAACGTATTGCCCGAAGTCTCCTTGGTTGATATACCTCTAGATCGTATTCTTCAGGTGCTTGCATGCGTCGGTATCATGTCCCCGAGTCTGATGGTACTCGAAGTAGTCTTTGTGGTTCTTGGTCTCGTCTCTCTGCTTGCCTCGAGTAGATGGATACGGAAAGTCCTGTCGTCCTCCTTCTTTCTTCAAAATCTCCGAGAGCGACAGAGTCAAGTTGGAGTAGACTATATCTGAGTAGTCCCTCTTTCTTTTCTCCCCGGCTTCCCGTCTTTACACCTGGGTTTCTTTTCAAATCCTGGCGTGTCTCTCTCCGCTGAGCGCTTCCCGGTCTCTGGTGTAGCTTCTATTGAGTTTGTTCTTTGTGGGATACTTCGGTCTTGCGCACGAGGATTGTCTCTCTGGATGTCCTCCAACCTGATGTACTTGTCTTGAATCACACACAGTTCTCCCTCGGTTGCCGGTGTATGTGCATGTAGTTCCACGAAGATAGAAGACGTTTTATCCAGCCCGAACTTGTAGCAGTTGATGCTGATCTCCGGGTTGACCTTTCCTATAGCCTGGCACACCTTCTGCCACCTCTCCGTGTACGCTTGAAGTGTTTCTCGTGGACCGATGGCCAATGCAAATAGCCTATCTAGCCCCGCCTTAGTAGCCTTATTGTACATATAGGTCTCCACAAAGATATCAGACAGCTCCTCGAAGGAGTCAATTGAATTTGGCTTCAGGTTGTCAAACCATACCAATGTTATACCGGTAAGGCTGGATGGAAAATACCGGCACAACACTACGTCATTGGTATCCCAGAAGGCCAACACCCGAAGATAGTACTTTAGGTGCGCTGCTGGGTCAGTAATTCCGTTGTAACAAGTGAAATTTGGCAATGGGCACTTCGGTGGTATTTTACTCCGTTCAAGTCAAACTGATAGCGGAGTTGTCCTGGCTTCCTGTTTGGCTTCCTCCAGCTTGTATCCTCCTTGCTTGGACTTCAAGTCCGCCAACTGGTCCATAACGACTTTTAGCTGAGTTACCACTTCTCTCATCTGCGGCGTTGCTATCATCTCTCCTCTCTGTTGGGACTGTATCCCATGGCTTTGAGATTGACACGGTTTTCCATGTGAAACAGAATGGCTTGGGATATTGTGCACCTCCCTCTGTGGTAGTTTGGCTCTCCCTTGATACCCTCCTGGTATGCACACGGGTGGTGGTGCCCGAATCCTGTTCCTTAATGAGGAACAACTTCGTGGTGCTCCTGAGTTCACTTCGTCCTCTCCTCGGGTTTGGTAGTTTCGGGCTTGCGATCGCCTTTATCTTGCTTCGGCACTTTCCCGCAACGATTGATTCTCCTGAGTTAAGGCATACAAACCTCGTATAGCTCTTTTTGATCCTGAAGCAAAGCTTCCAACTGTGCTGCTAGAGGGGGTTCATTCATTCCTTCAGTTTCATTGTTAACTTCGTTGTTGATGATCGGTCCCATTTCATTTTCTGATTCTTCTGACGAGGTTGCCGAACTGACACTGAATTCCCTGTTTTTTCAATAGGAATGTGCTGAACCTGGTCCCGTCCTGGATCTTCTTCTTCTGCCATCTCTCTTGTGGGTAATGGCATTCCGTACAAAGGATTACTGTCAACCATCTGCTCGTTGAAGGCTGTTGTCGCGCTCCTGTGCGAACTCTGTGGTAGATTGATTGCTTTTTTTATGTCAAGGTTAGTCTCACCTTGGTCTCTTAGCGATTGTAACCTACTCCGTGTTAGCGCGGGTTGCTGTCGGCTTCTAGTCAACGACGACCTTGCTTCGTTAGTAATGGGCTTCTCCGCTCCTTTTCCTGCTGACATGACAGAAGTGAAAAGACGGCGGTGGAGTGTGTTTGTAGTGTAGGGATTTTGTTATCCAGCCGTCTTCTTAGGTAAGTCCAAGAAGGTAGCGATAGTTTCTTTCCTTAGCGAAGACCTGAGATATTAGTAAAAAAAAAAGATCTGGTGGTTTTTTTATGATGACGACCTATTAAAAGGGTTTTTTCCGGTTGAAGGGTGCTGAAAACAATGTGAAATTCTTTTTTGACGGATTTGGAGGATATTGCCAACTTGCTACTTATATAGACAAGTTTGCTTCTCACTACTAGATCATAGCTCACCAGAAGGTGGAATCAATCTTTTGTGTCCCCCAAATCGAGTTATAGCAAGATAAGAAAAGTAAATAAAGCAGGAAGAAGAAAAACTCAACTGGTTGGGATTTTTCTTAAAATTTGGTTGTTTAAACTTACAAGGGACTGGTCCCTGTTTCTAGCGCCAAACTGTTGATACTAATTTTCCCATTTAATACTACAAATAAAGATTATTTAAAGGATCGATTATTCAGGTCGTTGGTGGCCTTTATTCGTTAATAATCAGGGATCTGTTCAGGGGTTTAAACATATTATCATTAGTTATTCAGAACCAAGTATGCAACCGACCATAATCGTGGGATCACCTTAGAGATGATCAATAAATGATATAAACTACAATTCGTATAACTGCACTAATAATCAACACAACAATTAACGAGGTTCACCAGCTGTGTGCTTACGTCCTCAGGGGTAAAATCTGTTGTTCTATTATATGAAATGAGTAAAGTTTTCTCTGGTTTACACTATAAGTCACTTCAATCTGTTATGGATAGAGGTCTTTGGAATCCTGAGGGTATTGCAACCAAACCAAGGATTCTCACTCCTAGCTATCCTTACAAAAATGTGCGACCCCCTTTGCTGCTGAGGAGAGGGGGTATTTATAGTGTTCTTCGAGTACCGCTCTTTGCTATCCTGGGTTACTTCGGCCCTTCGATGCACCATGCTGAGTCATGATTCCGCGTTCCACCGTTCCTTTGTCCAATCATCTTCTTCCACCTTATTCCTTTGGGCTATATTCTGCTACCTTGAGTTGCTTCGTTCTCTTGATGCTCCTTAGTCTGATCATCAACCCTCGGTAACCGTCCTTATCATCCAATCCTGGCTCGTCGTACTGCTTCGTGGTGGATCCTTGATGTATTATTGCGCTGCCGGCTTCTCATTGGTCTAGGTTCCTGTTCTCCACCGTTGGTTGAACCTATCCCCGCTCGACAGATGATTTTTGTAACGCTGCCCATAGCAGTTAATGCGGTGTGACTGCTGCTTGGCGTGCCTACTTTCTTCTAGTATCGTAGGTTAATAATCTTTTAATCTCCTCCCTTGGATTTCATCATCTCGTGATGAGATAATGCTTCCCTTGGACATGCTCCTGTCCTTCGCGGCTCACGTCGTCCCTGTGTACGGTCTTCGGAGATTGCACCACGTGTCCATCCAAATTATGTATTAACACAAAAGAACCATTTTGGTGAAGATTTGTACAAGTTAATTACGGATACAAATAATGAACATACATGCAGCTGAGTAACTAAAATATCCTTTGGTGTTACAAAATAAATAAGAGTAAAGATAAATTTATAAGCATGTGTTTAACGAAGACTGAATTCAATATGAGATTCGTAGGAATCGTATCATCATAATTAACCCTTAGACTACAAATAACCAGGCCTTACAATGACTGGCAATCTATAAATAATGAACTGAGCAAGTCTTCATTCGCAGGATCATCAATTTTTTTGATCTTTGATGGAACATTAATAATCACACTTTAATCAACAAACTTTCCTATACGAATTGAAGGGGGGTCTATACAACGATTTTAACCACGTTTAACCTCTGGATTTAGGTAAGGCCCCAAAAGACTAAAGCGTCTAGACCTACGTAAATTATGAAAGCTGAGCTATCTAGTCGTACAATGTTGAAAAGAATATGATTAGTAACGGGCGACTCTTGGTAGGTTGGCTGGCCATGTTACCTAGCTCCCCTCGTGCATAGTTGCACATCACAATTTATTTCTAGTACTGTTCAACCGCGCGCAAATAAGGCGTACGTGCCCAAACCAAGAGTATCATACGACATGACAAGAGTTGTATTGTTTCTGGGGCGGGGGTGCACAATTGACCCTCACAGGAACTACATAGCAAGACGAATATTGTCTAAGATTTTGTCAATAACATAACAAGACACGTATGTTGCCCAAGCTCAAGGATATACATGAGAATTGTTGTACGTTTTGTAACACTAAGAAGGTTAGATTGGTCCTGACCACATTTGTGGGGGGCCTAAAAAAAATCACAGTCGGCATACCGACTTTTAGCATAACCTATGTTATTGTAGCTTAACATATGCCGGCTGTAATTTTTTTCGAATCCCCCGTATATGGTGAGGACCCAATCGAATCTTCAACACTAGTGGTGTTGTATTGTGTACTCTGAGTATCATGTTTTATTCTTTCCTTTTGTTATTATCTGGCTGGTAACTTAGAAAAGGCGTAATCATAATCTATACATATCTAGCTATGGACATATAAATATATATGTCCACATATAGATGCATGATGACTGGTGGACCAAATGTCGAATCATTGTTTCTTAATATCTTTCCTTTTCTCCTTCTTCCTAGTAAAGACAAAGCAAAGACTACGTCATCTTAAAAACCCATGCGAAGACAGGATAGGAGGAATCTTCTTCTTGATCCTCTTCTTTCTAAGTTTTGAATAACACCAAGTCACCAACACCACCAACAAAAACACATTCCCTCACACAACAATGCGTAAGTTTGACATTAATTAAGACATAAGCTAACAAAATGCTCGTGCATGCTCCATCTCAAAACTTATACGTACGCTTAACCTTGTCTATTCAGCCATAGAGACCGATCATCTATTTATTTATGAGCCTATGCCGGTTAGAATTGTAGGTGCGGTGAGGGTAGCCCTCCGTTTGTTAGAACAATTTGGGTTTCTTCTGTTAATGAGTTTTGGGAATATAGCAACAATTTTAAAATGGGCTATTTAATGTTTGGTACCCAATAAATGTCCAAAAAATAGCGTTGGTACCCAACATTTCAAATATTAAGATTTGGTACATGTATCTGCCGTTGACCGTCAAAACTTCGGTTTGACCCGGTTACTTTTTATTTTCTCTAATTTTAAGTACAAAATTGTTTGAATTTACAAAATTGTCCCTAGCACACCTGAAATAATCTTCTTCATCTTCTCCACCAAAACGTCTGGCAGCACCCCCACTCTCACTGCTCAAGTTCACTAGATTGGGAATCATATACTCACAAATAATAAAACCCAAAATCTTCTTCAATCCTCGTTTTCTTTCTTTCAATATAAACCATAATACTAAAACCTAAAATCTTCTTCTTCCCCAACAAAAAACCTAACCCTAGAATCATAATAACCCAACTAGAAGAACAACACCTTCAGCGCCATTACCAGCTGCAGCAACATCCAACGACAACCCTCATTTCATTTCTATAGTCTTTAAGAAGGAGAAAATTATTTTTCTCGATCCAATCAGCGACAACAATTCACAGAATCTCAATTCGCAAAGCGACAACAACTTAGTCATTTGTCTTCAGTACCATCACCAGGTTTTCACTGATGCATTCACCAAGTCTGATCATTTAGAATATTCACCATAGCCGATAAAAATCCAAATTCCATTGGAAGTGGTAAAATTGCTCAGATGGCTTAATCAAAAAAACCCTAAATTTTAAAATCAAAATTAATTTCAAAATCAAAATCATGGTTGTACATAATGATAGATCGAGAATGAATGAAGCAGTATATCAAAATCTCAACACTCAATTTCGTACACAATCTACCACCAAAACACATACCACCACCACCAAAACCTACTAAACCATGAATATGTATAATTGAATGAATTACCTTTGTTAAAAAGACAAAAAAACAAGAAACCCAAACCTTCTATTAGTCAAAATGAACCCTCTTCGAATGAACCACATAACTCTATAACCTTTTATGTACGACCATGCGATCTAAGAGTTAAATGAGTTAGTGTCGATGGTACATGTGCTACCAATCCAATTTTTCTTGGTGGTTAAGGTTGATTGTTATGATGATATGTGGGTGGGCTCTAAAACTCTAAAAGGTAATGAAGGTGAAGAACAAGATTAATGACTGCAGATTTGCAGATTTGGGAGACGATGTGTATGTTTCTTTTTGTTATTAACGTGTATTGCACGGGCAGTATCTAAGTATCTAAGGGAAATCTAGGGTTAGACGTTTATTTACTAAGATGCCTTCATGTCTAGTCCTCTGTAAATAGAGGCTTAATCCTTGTATTCTATACACATATTGAATGAGAATTCTTCTCCTTCTCCCTCTCCATTTTTCTGTCTCTCTCTTATTTCATACTACGTTATCAGCACGCTCTACGCTGATCTATATTTGTTTATTTATTTTTTAATAGAAATCTTTT
>JAJJMA010082648.1:85514-119549 GCA_023529015.1 Papaver nudicaule
ATATAAACAAAATTTGGTTCGAAAAGCAATCATCAGTTGATGGTAAAAATGTACGTCTAGTTGACTACAAATTTTTTGTGACGTAATGACTCTTGGTTCGCATATGTGGTATTTTAAACCTAGAAATTATGAGTGTATGTCCTCGAGTTAATCGGATAATACTTTACGAAATTTTATTTCGTATAATGAGATGACAGCATTTCCGCCGTGATCAGGGGGAGAATATATGCAACTAAATGTTGGTGTTTAATTAACTTAAAAGTTATATCAATTTCTCTCCCATTTCAATCAAATCTTGAAAGGCTGCCGTTTTATGAATTGGCGTGAAATATCTCATTTTGCTTTTAAATAAGCATATGCCTGTTGAAAAGGCAAATCCAATCAGATCTCAAAGGCATGTAGCGTTTTGGAAAAGGCTACAGATAGTGCTTCGATAGAGTCTATCATAATACGATCCACATTCTCAAAATTCATATCTCCAAGCTCGTTTGAAGAGTAGGAGATTATAATGCCCGTGGGCACTGGTACCAATAAATTTTGAATTTTTCAAAGTATGCATACACTAGAGAATTGTGTGGGATCGTAGCAAATTAATTGTCTAATATTCATTTACAGTAGCTACTGAAATAAAAATCTCTGCATAGAAATATCGACATATGTGATTGGTTGGCATACAATCCAAATTAGGTTGGATAATATAATTCTCGATTGACGCTATTCTGGATCCATGACTTTACACCCTAAAATTAGCCAAGCCTGAAATTATAGGTTGGTGTTAGTCACAATGCGCAATGAGAGAATTATAATCTTTCTATAACGATTTGAGGTTTGTATTTATTTTCTCAGACCCTAGGATTGGTTCAATAATATTCGGTTCTCCATATTTTGATGCATTTAGCGTGGTAGTTCTTAAAGGACTCGTTTGCATTCACACAAGAAATGTGGTCGGAGAACAGAATATAATTTGTAATTCTTGGAGAATTAAAGTTATATTTAGGCAGCTACCTGACTCGGTTATATCAAGTTTAACAATCCTTACAGTGTTTTTCGAAAAAGACCAAAATCCGGATTGGTTGATTATATCAACTTTATAGGTCTCATGAGGAGTCCTGAAAACACTTAAATCCACGCTTAATTTTCGTAGCATAAATCTCTTTTTTCTTTAATCTGCAGTTTAAGAGTAGCTTGCATAAAACTCGTCTATAAATCTAGAGTTATTATTTTGGTGCTTGTTTTCATGCTCATATAGTTGAGTTAGCATCCATAAAACGTCAAAAGTTGTACTCTTTTCCCTTAGTTTCAGGTTTTGTCCCTTGTGGTTTTACTGACAAGGTTTTAGTGAGGCAACATCTCGCTGACGTTGATGTTGATATTGTACTCTCTTTCCTTCGTCCAGATTTTGTCCCATGTGGTTTTCCTGGCAAGGTTTTAATGAGGCAATATCTTGTTGAGGTTGAATTTTCATATTGTGCTCTTTTTCCTTCGTTCAGATTTTGTCCCATTGGGTTTTTCTGACAAGGTTTTAGCGAGGCAAATTTATTTCAGCATGGTGGTCATCCAAGGGGGAGTTGTATAATTTCGGTTATTTGGTGGATACCCACCATTAACTGGGTCATTATGTTAAGACCCAATCAACTTGACTATCCCTTAGGAATTTGGATGTCCTTTTGATCCCGTACGGAGTATCCATTCACTTACTGTAATGTATTCATACCTTGGCTCTTTGGTGAAGAAACTGCATCAAACACTTCTGCAAATCATCTCGTAAAGCTAAAAATCCATGACACAAGTTCTCAATATGTTGAAGAAGAACGAAGACGTGCAAGAGTATTATTCGAAGACAATACCGCTTGAGTAACGCTAAAGAAGACTTCATCCACTAGCAGGTTTCTTCAAGGAAGCAAGCAATCTTCGGCATTCAAGAAATTCGTTCATCAAAATTGGAAAGTCTCGACTTAAAGATTTGCAAGCCAAGATTCAACTGAAGTACTCATCAGGGGGAGCGTCATCATCAAAGACACATTTACAGGACTTAACTGTTCTACTCTTTTTCCTTTGTCAAGGTTTTGTCCCACTGGTTTTTCCTTGTCAAGGTTTTAACGAGGCAACATATGCGTGTCCAACACTGATTTAAGTCGTGCATTTTTAGGTTTTTCTCTTTTGAGTTTTCCTGTTATGTTCATAGTGACTTAGACACAGTGGTCATCAGGGGGAGTGTTATAAACGTGTATTGCATGGGCAGTATCTAAGGGAAATCTAGGGTTAGACGTTGATTTACTAAGATGCCCTCGTGTCTAGTCCTCTATAAATAGAGGCTTTATCCTTGTATTCTATACACATATTGAATGAGAATTCTTCTCATTCTCCCTCTCCATTTTTCTGTCTCTCTCTTATTTCATACTACTTTTTAGGTTTTTTTTATTATTTTCTGTTTGGGACAATTTTGTAAATTCGAGTATTTTTTCAATAAAAATTACAAAAAAAATAAATAAACGACGGTCAAACCGAGACCTTAACGGTCAACGGCAGATACAGGTACCAAATCTTAATATTTGAAATGTTGGGTACCAACGCTATTTCTTGGACATTTGTTGGGTACCTATCTTTAAATAGCCCTTTTAAAATGTTCGCAAAATTTCGCATTACACCTACATGTCTATTGATCAAAATGTTTCCTTTTCTTTTCCTCCTCATGGTCCTATAACTAGGGCTGCATATATCCGCCAATATCGGCCCAAGCCGCCCGCAACCGTCAGTTTCGGCTCGCAATCGCCCTATCCGCCATATCAATGGGTAGGATGGCGAAATAAAATGAAAATATCCGCCATCGGAGGGTAGGATGGCGAAATAAGAAAAAAAATATCCTATCCTACCCGCCATCCGCCTAAAATATATCAAAGCCATTAATTTTCATTATGACTCTCATGTGAGCCGTTAAAAAATAGTATATATACTAGAAAATAAACACTAACCTAACACTTTACTCGCCTAACCTCTCTAATCTCTTCTAATTCTTCGTTCTTCTTCCTTATAAATTTTGTAAGAGAAAAAATTTATTCACAAAAACCCAAATTAACCTAATCGATACATCAAAACATACATGCTAATTGATACATGCCAAACTTTTGGTAAAAGAAAGAAAATTTTGGTAAAATAAAATAAATAACGGTTGAACCATCACCCACCCTACCCATATCTGTTATACGGTGGGTGGGTAAGACCTACCCGCCACTAGAGTGGGTAGGATGGCGGAAAAAAATTCAATATCCGCCCTCGACGGGTGTGCAGCCCTGCCTATAACAGGGTTCTGTTCTCTATTAATGACGACGATGCTAATTACGGGCCGTTTAGTCTTAAAACCTAACTTTAACATCTCACCTAAAATAAAAAAGTGACAGAGATGAGAAAAAGATGAGTGGCCGTTAGTGGCAGTTAAGGATATCCTTATTCCCTAGCTACTACTTCTACTGCTGCTACTACTACTACGTCCTGTACTAGTCTGAAAATTACTCCTAAACAAATTTGTTTTCTCTCCTATCTCCTTCATTCGAAAACTTAATCTTTACTTTTCATCATATGTATATGAAGCAAATATTCTTATTAACCCTGGATCAATCAATCTCTTTCTTCTCAAAGACGTCTCCTGGTTAACTTCATAACCGATAAGAAAAGCATACCATTAACTACGGATTCGATACTAAAGTAACTCTATATATCATCTTATAAAGATACGTTCTCTTGAAAATAATCTTGATTGAATTGAGACATACATACGAAATCCTTTTCAAGCTCTAGTTACTTGGCTCTTATGTGTGGTACAAAATCGCCGATTGCTCAAAATGGTTTGCTATATGTTTCGGAAATGCGTTATGTCAGATGTTTGTACGTGTCTACTTGTATGTTAGCTAGTATATATGGATGATTTACCCTGGCAGTATACATTACAGGAGAATAATATATGTCCATCCAAATTATTAAGTATCATTTTTCTTGTCTGGAAACATGTCAAATAAGATACCTTAGGGGTTCTAGAGAGACTGAAAACATATTCTTCTGATACATTCATGATGAAGAATCTTAGAGATCAGAAAAGGACTACTCTTGACATAAAAACCTTTTACACAAGATGGTGAATTCGGTTTCGATGATGATGATGAAACATTTGAAAGACTAAATATCATCAGAAAGCAAATGAACTTTTTCAGTCTCTTCTTGAAAAGCATTTGTCCCTAAAAGAAAGAAAAACACACCCCCTCTATTTAGTGATTGAATTAAACATTCCGTATTGCGACCCTTTTCTCTTTATTTGCTTCCTTTTTACCCTTCAAATTCAAAATTTTCGTCTTCTTTTTTATATATTCTACACAATCTTCCATTTGTTGCCTCTCTAACTGAGAGCCTGGCTAATTAATATGGACCTAGTGACCCAATGACATTATGTGCGTTAGATAAGAACGCAGTTTGCTGACATAAGTATTTTTTTTCCTTGTCAAATAATAGAAGCAGTTTTGTAGTCAGTATAACCATATGGGAGCAGTGGTCTAGCTAGCTGAGTAATCAAAATCTTTTCTCAAAGCATAATCACAAAAAAAAGACCCTACAATTTACCCCTACATGATTAAGCTTGTCTCTGTCGGCGTATCCATTTTTCTTATTAACAAAAGTGAGAAAACCAAGTTCATAAATTTTTTTGTAAAAAGAAAACTTTGAATTTATATATAATAGTTAAAGTCATAACTTAACACTGTTTCTATTTCATGTACACACAAAAAAGGCTCTTTATTAGAGAAAACACGTTTAGTTGCATAGATATAGTGAGATATATAGCTGTTGCTATTTAGTTTAGTTTTTCTAAAGATAGAGATATCTTAAATGTCAATCCATTTCAATGCAAAAGCAGCACCAAATTTGCTTCAATAATACTTGATTGCTTCATCTCTCTCTTTCTATCTCTCCCTCATGGACCCCATAACTTGAAATCTAAGCATGAATTAAGTTAAAGATACCTCATTTTCTTATATGCATGCTCTTACAAATTCATATTTCCACCTGTAAAATACTCCCTTCTTATTCTTCCTGGAACATCATCATCATCATCATAATGCAACTCACCATATATATATAAGTATTTGAAATGTTTGGAACCATTAATAGACAAGTGAGTTCTTTGAGTTGAACCCATTTCGTCTCGATCATCATCGGAGGAAATGGGGAGACAGCTGCAAACTAGTAGTACTCTGAAGCAAAAGCTTAGGAAAGGTTTATGGTCTCCGGAAGAAGATCAAAAATTGTTCAATCATATTACTACATTTGGTGTTGGTTGCTGGAGTTCTGTTCCTAAACAAGCTGGTATAGTACATATTAACAAGCTCATTCATGTTGCATATATCGTTGGTTTACGTTAATTAATAGATGACGATAATTATGCGAAGTTTTGATTGACATATATAGTTGAGTAATACTTTTTTTTTTTTCAATGCGTTTGCTTATAGGGTTGCAAAGATGTGGAAAGAGTTGTAGACTGAGATGGTTAAACTACTTGAGACCAGATCTTAAGAGAGGACTGTTTTCGAAACAAGAAGAAGATCACATAATCTATCTTCATGAAGTTTTGGGAAACAGGTATATTCGTACTCTATCGATATTCTCAAAGTTATAGAACATATCTTTGTTTTGGTTTTGTGTTTTTGGAATAACGTTTCATTTTCATGTTCGTTTATTTTGTGTAGGTGGGCACAAATTGCAGCACAACTACCAGGAAGAACAGATAATGAGATTAAAAACTTTTGGAATTCGAGTTTGAAGAAAAAACTGAAACAACAAGGAATTGATCCAAATACTCATAAAGCTTTACTGAATAATGAGATTGGGCATGGAGTAATAGATAACAAGATTTTTATTGCTAGCAGAGAGACAGAAAACAACATCTTTCAAGCATCTCATCCTCAACAGTCATTTGTTAACGATAATTCCAACTACTTATTCCGTAACGAACATATTGGTGAATATTCTTCAAAAGACAGCTTTCTAATAAAACCTGTATTCGATCCATTTCCATTATCTGAATTCCAATCTTCGGTGTATGAGTCAATGGGGATGAGCACCACGAATAATAATTCACAGCTTCTGTTCCAATGTCAGCAACAAAATATGGCACCCTTAGATAACACAAACCATTTGGATATGAACCCGGATTTTCGGTTCACTTCTATGCCAAATTTGAGTTCATGGTCTTATGATGATTTGAACGTTATTGATACTGCTGATTTTTCCGATAACTCGACTTCAAGAGTGAGCACATTATCTATGAACAATAATGGGATGAATGATAACAGCTCCAGCACGAATAACTGTCATGGGGAATTTGTTATGGGTACAAAGAATATGACTGAAAATGAAGGCTTTTCTTGGGACACTGCAGAAACCAAGTTAGAGTCTTTGTTTGGGTTCCAAGCGAATGAGATAAAATGTGAGGAAGTGAAATTAAGTTCTTGGGAGGAAAATCAAAATCAGAATCAGTTGAATAGACAAAATAATGTTGAAAGTCTTAATAGCTTCTTCTTCACAACTTTAACAGAAGATTTAACTGAAACGACTTTGGACGATTTCTTCGAGCAAATTTAGCTTGTAATAATAATTCAGAGAAGGATATGCAGTAAATTTTTTATTTTCAAACAAACATAGAGGTAAGTAATCATAAGGCGAATGAATACACTTGTAATATTCAGTTTATTATCTTTTCCTTTTCTTTTCTTTTGTTTTACAGATTACTGTAATAAGTTTTCTTCATGTTTGTTCTTGCTGCTTTTTTGTATGTAATACTTTCAGCTTACAAGAATAAAAGCTGTACAAAGTTATACTCATGTGATACCAATTAAAATTTAGTCAGCCTCCAATTAAGAACAAACTATTGTATAACATGCATGTAATGCACGCGATTATGTTAAGGTTAATATATACAAAGAAGGAATCTGTTAACAGCTAAATAAACATGCCGTTTTAACTTGTCTGTAACAATCAAAGAATTCGATATACAAACCCCAAGAGGAATCCGTTAACAGTTGGTATCAGTTGACATATCCCGCCAACGACGAAAAAAAAAAATAAACAAAAACAAAAACAGAGGCATAAAACAAAATAGATTTCTAGCACTTCCCTGCTCCACAGGAAAAGAGGAACACACATGAAATGATCACTTTTGTTAATTCTTCAGCAAACTTTAATAATTGTTTGTTAGAAAAAGAAAAACTGGGAACGGATTAATGACATTTAATTGCCTGTCTAATCATACTTACACCATTTAACCTCCACTAGACTTGTGCCCGTGCTACGCACCGGGCCTTTTTCCGTTAGTTTGTTACTAATTATCACTGCTGTTCAGCATGTTCAATCTCTGCTACCTCCTCCGTTTTCCCTTTGTAGCTCAGTAGTTCTAGCTATGCATCCGAGAGAATTGTTGGTTTGTGCAGCTAACATGGCAGCTTGGTGTAGATGCCATGAAAAAAATAAGCACTGAAGCCTGACATGTTAAACCAAATAATAAACCAAGCATAAATATGAAGCCATATTAGGATTATTAAGATATAGAGAGCATTGTCCATCAAGATAAAATGATGTTAGTGTAAGCCTCATTGCCTTCTTTAGCACAATCAGCAGTTTGGTTTGCAAACTGAGGTTCATGGGAGTCTCTCCTTAAACTATGTCCATTTTTGCCTATGCTTATACTAAGAATGAGATACAAATTACCTACGGTACTCACCCACAACCATCATTAGGGTCTCCGCAACAGGGAGGCTGAAGATGTAGATGGATCTCGGGCTTAAAATCAAATGGGATATTCTTTTGTAGTAAAAATCCCTCACCTGATTATCCGGGTGACAGCAAGTCCCATTTGTAATCTTACGATTGCGACTAAAAGCTTCCTTATTAAAAAGCCATCAACTGAAAATCCATCAAGCTATGAAGCTGCTGGCTTAGCTACAAAGCTTTTTTCTGAGCTTCATTCTGGTTCATTCTAGTATTGTTTGATATCTGCAAAAGGAACGAAAAACATTTAGTTGATTCAGACCATGAACAACATGTGGGAGAAAGGTGAATCTTTTTAACTGAAATGGCTAATGCATAAGCTACCCATTCCTCATTAAGCAGAGAGTGGGAATCACATTGACTGGTTAAGCACAACTGGTTTGTCTGGTCCGATTTAGAGCTAGTATATGAGTAAAACGAACAAATATGAGTCAAATGATTTTTACTGAAGAGACACCTAAACCAAGGGTGAAATGTTGATACCTTAGTAAAAGATACAGTAAAATGAGTAGATGCCTTTCGCAGTTTGCAGAAAGCAAAATACTTGTCAAGTTGCATAGCTGAATTGAGTTAGTATAGATATTTCTAATCACATAGGCCCATGGAGGCAACAAAGATTAAACAGATAAATACTAACTAAATTCAGCTGTGTGTCATCTTTCTATTTGAACAGCATTTGTTAACTTGCAGCTACAACACAAACAGGCTTTCATGTCAAGTTATACCATAGTTAGCTCTGCATTTCCTGCCTCTAAAATGCAAGGACATAACCTATCATCGAACTGGAACTGTGCAATGCAATAATCTGTGACACATATTTTGGCATGAGTCCAGCATTAATTTATGTCCTCGATGATTGTCCCCTGTCACTTTGAATCCATGTTTGCGTAAATGCAAACAAAACCCAGGAACATACCAACACACCATATACATACATGCCACAATTATCGAAAACACATCGTTAATTAAGTCAAGAGTCCTGCTACTTAGCTACGATGCAACAGGAACCACATCTTTTCCAGGATCCAGCCCTCCAAAATCGATTCCGGCAAATCCCATGGCAAATTGTCTCCGATTTTTTACGTTCAAATGGCCATCCAAGACTAATCATGGCAGCTGGTATAAATTAGAGCACATACTACCATGCACCCAAGAACCAAGTCTAGAATTGTCTAAGAGAACCACTTGAACGTAGAAAATCCCAGGATCAGCTTTCAAAACCATTAGTGGACGATAACACCATACCTAATAATAACCCAAGAACAGTGAAATCACTGCATGAGGAAAGAAGCAGTAAAAAATGATACATCATGTCTATGGAAACCAAAGGTAACATGCAAATTCTTAAATGGATGAAAACACAACCAACCCATGGGCATTGAAGCAGTCCACGTGACAACGTTAGTTCCAGAAATGAAAAGGAACCTTTGCCACTGCAATCAGACTAATCTTCGTTCGCACACCCTCCGATGAACCTTGTCCCACGCCTTGTTGTGGTGTCTCAGTGACCTGCAACTCAGCCAGGTTATAATACTGTAGTTTACAATGCAACGAATATTGCTTGGTTTCTAGACTCCAAAATAATATGGAGAAACTAAACAAAATTAGCTTGGTGCAACCTACGATTCTCTAAATACTGTCTAAAAAATCACAATTCACCTTTAACAACCAAAAAATAGTGAGACATCTTCAACATAATACGTTCTAATGGATTGCTGAAATTGTGAGTGGCTAAAGTGCTAAGCCAAAGAAAATGTTGCTAAAATACCAAGCTTGTGCACACCCTACTATCCTACGCCCCCTTACGCACATGCTACTACACCTATCAATGACCAATGGATTCCAGTACAACTTGAGTATTACCTTTGCCGAGTAATTTGATTCGACCATCTTGGAGAAAATCGTTAAAAAGCTATTTAAATTTCACCAGTAAAATGAGTAGCATATTATCAAACTTCAATCTAAAATTTGAGGAGAGAAACTTTCTTACTTGGTGGAAATTGCAAGTATGTTTTGGATGGAATCATAAAAAATCCTTGCCAAACTTAGCTAAAGGAGTCTGCTGCATTGTTTTGGTTACGGTTAGGTTACCCTCTCGATAAGTAAGAACCAATGAAGCCATAAAGGCATTTATGATCATGAATAACATGAGATTTGTTTGGCTTGTTCTGCACTTACTGCTCCACTATAGTATTTGCATCTGGCTCCTCTGCAAGCAGTTGTATCATTAGGTATGTCTCGCAGTTTTCCCATCGAAAAAAAGTAATAAACACTATAAGGATTCATTGAATTAATGTTATATATCAATTCAACTGAATATAAGTAGTTGACAATAGAAAGGCACTTACCCACATTGCTTAGCAATTAATCCCCGCCTTCCAGAAAGGGTAGTCATTTGTAAGCGTCCGTTGAAAAGTCATTCATGAGCGTCTGTTCAAGAGTCAGTCATTCGGGTACTCAAGCCAAATATAGCCCCAAATCCAACTACAAACAAAGTAATTCTCTGCTGCCTTTACCCCCTCTGTTCTCGTATGAAAACTCCACCAAAACCCAGCTACAATTGTATCCAACCACAACCCATTATTCTTACAGCTATTGTAGTCTCACTGCTTGTCTTAAACACGAAATATTGTCTCCTAAACCATCATAAACAGGCCACACAAACATGGCAGCAGCAGCTTGTTACAACGGTCAGAATTCCTGATAGCAACCTTACCAGAAACCGCGCTCAAAACTAACCCTCCTTGTTGCCAATCTTGGAATCCAACCACAACCCTCTTCATAATTCGATGAATGGTCATCATTAACATCCTAAAATCCATCACCTTATATCCAATATCGGTAACTCCATCTCAAACTTTCCTTCATGTTTTCGTCTGAAACATCCAGCCACTTTTTCTTCTTCTCTTTAGCTATTAACACCATTAATGATAAGAAACCCTCAAGTCTAATTGTCGTTGTAAGAAGTTTATTTAATCTTGGAATTCAAATCAACGTTGCAAGTCTCAACATGAATCTCTATTACCTCAGTCATCAAATCAATTGAAGCGTATAAAAAGAAATACACAACGATTTGAATTCACCGTAAGAAAAAGATAGAGCAGTTACCTGTGCTGACGACATTGCTTCACAGCTATTAAGCTTTGACCGAATGGTTAATGCCTACGAATAATCAAACCACAAAATCAATCCCAAAACCCAAAATTAGGTAAATCAAAATACAATAATCCAAATCAGTACTCCTGCTGATTCATGAGGAGTTCTTCTAAAAAAAAGGTCAACGATAAGGAGGAGGAAGAATGAAATCGAGGAAATCATGCTCCACAATCACTTCTCATTGCCGAGAGAGAGAGGCAGAGGAAAATTGGTTAGGGTTTTTGAACGCCTGAGAATAATAGATTTCGGAGAAATCAGAGAGAAAGCAATTCCAATTTTATATGAAACCGAACGAATTCTAATTTCGGTCGAAAAGACGAAAACAGGCCCCTCGGAGCGTGCAAAAAGACCGAAACATGCCCCTTTAAGACATGCGAAAAGACCAAACAGGGGCTCGACTTAGAGTGGGTAACCATTTTGTTTAACGAAGTTAGTTCAAGATACACTTGTCAAAATATTACTTGGTTCAGAACTCAGTTAACTAAAGTAGGTATGCATCACCATAGTGGGTGAGATTTTGAATAAGTGTAAACGTAGTGTAATTTAATATGAACCAATAGACAATTGCCAAGTGTCCCTCCCAGAATGCCTCCCTCCCAAACTTCCTTTCTCGACCAATAGGAAGTTGTGGTATTGTCACCGTGCGACGTGGGAGCTTTTACAACTTAGAGCTTTTAGTGTATGATTGTATGATTATGGGGGTGGACCATAATGGACCATATAGCACCAAAGTCACCAGAAGGTTCAGAAACCTACCCATTGTGCTGTATTTTGGAAAAAAAAATTACTTACTACAATATGGGACTACATCTAGCAGAATTTTGATGTGGAATAACAGAGTGATCCCTAAACCACGCTTCACAGAATTGAATATTTTTGGGTTCATTAATTAAATACCCCTCAAAATCAACCCCTTCACAAATATCCTTATACAACTTCACAATTACCCCTCACTTCTAGAAACCTTATAATTTTAAATTAAGATTACTTAAATACCCTCCCTATATAAATTTTTTTCTACTAATTACACCCACCTCTCTATCACACCACCAACACTACCACTAATACATACACCACCACCACATTTCACCTCCACCACCACCACCACATTTCACATTCCACCACCACCACCGCCATCACCACATGCCGCCACCAACACCACCACCATCACCACCACCACCACATCCAACCACCATATTCCACATTCCACATTCCACCACCGCCACATTCCACCGCCGCCACCACCACAATATTCCGCCACCACCACCACCTCCACATCCCACCACCATATTTCACCACCGCCACAATCCACCACCCCCACATCCTACCACCACATTGCACCACCACCACATTCCACCACCACCATATTCCGCCACCACCGACATTAACCACCGCCACCACAACCATCGCCACCACCACCACATTCAACCGCCACCACCAACCACCAACCACCAACCACCGCCACATTCCGCCACCAAATTCCACCAACACAACCACCGCCACCACCACATTCTGCCACCGCCACATTCTGCCACCACCACATTACACCACCACCATCATCATCACATTCCACCACCGCCACTATCGCCACATTCCACCAACGATGCCACCACATTTCCACCATCGCCACCACCACCGCAATGGAACCAACTAACCAAGTTGACACAAAACAAAAAATATCTATAAGGTTTCACCAAACTGAGCCAACTACCCGAGTTGGCACTAACAAGAGAGCCAACTAGCACAGATAGTATATATATCAGAAAACTAAGCCAACTAGCAAAGTTGGCACAACTAAATGAAGAGCCAACTAGGCAAGTTCGCAAGAACCATGAAGCCAGCTAGGCAGCTAGGCAAAATGTGAAGCCAACTAGTCAAGATGGCACAAAATGTGAAGCCAACTAGCCAAGGTGGCACCGAAATGTTAAGCCAACTAGCCAATATGACACCAGAATGTGAAGCCAACTAGGCAAGTTGGTAATAACCATGAACCTAGCTAGCAGCTAGGCAAATGTAAAGCCAACTAGCCAAGATGGCACCAAAATGTGAAGCCAACTAGCCTAGATGGCACCAGAATCTGATGCCAACTTGCCTAGTAGGTGTGAAAATTGTCCTTTCAATCTTTATCGAGTGAACCTAGCGTGAGTCGAACACGCATCTTCCGACATGGAGTCAGTTGTGCTACCATTGCACCACAGATTCAATATGTAGAGAAAAAGAGAAAAGGTACAAAACATGAAGCAAGAAAATCATTTAACAGGACAGGATTACCTAACTTGCTAAGTTTTATATTGGACAAGATAAATCTTAGCTAATGCCAAAACATACCGTAGTTTAACATGGCAAGTTACCCAACTGCACTAAACATGCATTTCCTTCTAAAGTAACAATGTCTTACAAGTAGACAAGAATGACTTGTATAACAAAAAGACGAAAGAGAAAATACTTACAAAGACACACTTTGTTTTCTCATATGTAGTCTTCAGCAAGCTACATGTCTCTAATGGCTTCTTTCTCTTCTTTTTACTTATTGTTGTCTGAAAATGAAAAATCATGTTTGCTACCTGCAAATTGCAAATAACAATCCTCAATATAAGAAAAGTAAAGAGAAGATGCATGCCTAATTAAAGTGCATTAGATAAAAAATCAGTAGATGATGAAATTAGATAAAACTTGACCAGGTAAACATTACTTTATTTGTCACGCATCAAGCACCAAATCTTCACAGCCGATATACAATGAGAGGCCACGCATATAATTTATGGGACATACGTGATTGCACATGTTATGAGAGTAACACGATCAACGGGTATATACATCTTACTTTTATAAAGGAGAAATCGAAGTCATTATTAGTTTTTTGTTTTTGGTATCAATAAATTCCAGTTATCTACAACCAATCACTAGATCATGCTTACTGACAAAGCAAATCGTTAGCGAAGTTCACAAGTCGAAACTGGAAACAGCAGTATATCATGACATTAAACTAACAAAGGTATAAAGCAAACCTTTGTTACCAACAATGAAGAAAATTTGAAATGAAACATAGATAAAAGTCCGGAACTTCTACTTTTCTCAAAGTCCTAAATGTTCAGATCGTATGAACTCATTTATTAACTGCTAATGTGCTGTGAAGCCAAAAGTGAACTCAATCTAATCAAACTCAAACAGTTCGCAATCAAAAAATCACATTCTAATCGACTGGTTCAAGGATAACCTTTGACTAACAAACAACTTGCGAAATTCACATCTCCTCGAAACAAATGCAGCCATCTAATTCAACATTCTTATAAGTTCAACATAATTGGATTAAATTAAAGATGATGATAACAAGCATACCTGTTTTTCGGAGGACTGGTGGCGCCAAACTGCTAAAAAAATCATCAATTCCAGACTCAGTATCACTCTTACCACTATTATTCTTATTAAACTGTGGTTCAGTTTTACCCAAATTCCCAAGAAGATCATCAAAAAGAGGACCAGAACCTCCTCCCTGATTAGGAGAACAAATTATCGTACATGGTAGTAGAAGATGCCGACATACTCTTTAATCCAGGAATTCCATCAAATATATCATCATCATAAACAGGTTTATCATACACCGGTGAAGACGAACCATAATTGTTATTATTATGATGAAGTAGAAGAACTTTCTGTTGCTGCTGGTGTTGTATACTTAGGTGGACCGCCAAATATATCGTCGTAATCTTAATACCCTAAACTCAACATACCAAGGAACAGTATGAATCGAAGATCTGGCCAGTGAACCTTGCAAGCTTATAACAAAGAAAAACATAACCACAAAACACCACCGACACTACCACCACCGCCATCATCAGGTTCATATATGGTTTTTAACTTTACCATCAACACCACTGCCGCCACCACCATCTCTAAATCTGAAAAATTGAATTGAAAAAGAATTTAACGATGAATCGAAATAATTTAAGAGACTGAGAACGAAATGATATCAGATCTGAAATTAGTTATTGAAACAATAGTGGTGAAATGAAAGCGGAAGATGCTGGTGGCGGAAACTAAGACCTAAATTAAACATACAAACTGCATAAACTTATACAGAAGTCTCTGAATCTTCCAAATCGAAATTTCCAGATCGGAAAAGGTATGAAACATGAACAATTAATCAATTTTTGTAATTACGAAGAAAAGGAAGCTGAAGCAAATGAACAATTACCGATTTCTGCTGTGCTGCTTTCACAAATTCATCGCGATTTCACTCGAATCTCGTTATCAAATCTCACTGTCTAATTTTCTCTCGAGTATTTCTTCTAAATCTCTCTCAAACTTTACTGATTGTGTTTACTTAAGAAGGTTAATGAAGTTTATTGGCGGCGGAGGAGGTGGTGGCGGTATCAATGCTTGTGGTGTTCAGCCGGTTAGGGAAGATAAGAAGATGAGATGATTTTTAGATCTAGATCTGAAATGATTTGTTAAACGTAAATATATATCGAAGGTCAAAATCGGAATTAAAACAAATAATAAAAACTTCTAGAACATTGGCCGCTTCAAATATATCCCTCCAGGGATAATTGTGTAGGTCAATCAAAATGAGGGACTTTTGTTCAATTTCCTCAATATTTTTTGCAAACAAAAACAGAGCCTAAATACAGAACTTCACTGGAGGAAAAATACACTCTGTAAGATATTGTTAATGGAGATTCTACAACAGATCAGATTAGTATTAACATGGATGCAACAAAATATGCATGCATAATACCCAACAAGGAAAATGGATCAATATCACATAGAGGTAAGTGGCACTGTTCCATGCCCATAGAGACTCTGCCCAAATCCAGAAATCACCTACATTCAGACCACCAACCCCTTCTGACCAGCCCTTGATCACGAGTAACCCTGCCGGAGGAAACCCAATCACTGCCAGCACTAAGTTACAAGCTATCAACAAGAAATCTTTTAGATTCCCTGATCTACCTGTGAGCCTTAAAGGATGAACTATTAAACACATGGGTACCATCAAGATAGCCCCGATTTGAGCTGTTGCATAGTTGATGATAGACATTAGACCTAAACCAATTGAAGCAACTGCGATCATCACAGACTTCAAAGTAGCCCATTCACTGTTTCGACTTCCAGATGTAGTAGGGTATGAATAAGGAGAACCCAGCATAGAGTAGAGGATAAGAAGGATGAAGATGGAGGAGGAGGCCCAAATTAGTATGTTGTTCGTTGGGGTCATCTCAGGAATGTGATCGATCAAGGATGGAAGTAATGAAACAATTGTACTCCACAAGTGAATTATAAATACCACTTTTGCAGCATGTAGCCATCTCCATGATTTTAGAACTCCAGGCTTTGCAGTAGAGGCAAAAGCAGGTACTTGGTTGTCTTTTGTTGAACTTGAATACAGAGCCGCTGCAGCTATAGGAAGTGGAACAAGGAGCAATAAAAACGCAATCATGTAGACTCCAACTGAGACGAACTTACTGGGAGATGTCATGAGGTAGAGAAAAAAAGATTGGTGAAACTTTTCAAGAAGATTGTTCACCGAACGGACTACACTTTCCATCAACCTGCACCACAGTACCCCAACATCTAAGAATATCTTCTAACCGAAGAAAACAGTTAAACTGTGAAAGATAAGTCATCTACTAAATTCCAAAATCACGTGATTATTCAGAAGTGGCCGTTTAAATTTAATTTAAGAATAATAACCTAATGTCTCGCATAAAGTAACTGCACATCAAAACTTGCCTTTCATTTAATTAGCAACTAGTGAGTGTAGATAAATGACAAAGGGAATACAAGGAAAAGGGCTGACCTGCCACCCCTTAGAAGAAACTCAGTTCGTCTGCCCTCATTATTCAGAAAACTTTTAGGTGATATCTCTAAAGTAACTGCGTCAACTTGGTAATCACGAAAAGCACCATGTGACCCAGTGGGTACCCCTAAGGCCTGTCAAATGAAAAAAACAATCGGCAAGTAAATCAAATTAAATTTCAGTCACTAGAATCTGAGACTACAACTGAATGAAGTGCCACTAAAGATCCCAAACAACCACACAATTCAGAGGAAAAATCTACAGCTGAGCAAGGCTAGCCAACTTCACGATGCTACTTACTTGATAATATAATGAACTAGCAAGTGTAGCTGTGCCGTCCACGTATTCTGCAGCCGGCATACCAAACTTCCATTGTGGATTTAAGCTTCTAGCCACTTTGCTTACTGACTCGAGGATCTGACCCATAACTTGGAGCCATGCTAAGTTGAGCAGAGTATATACTTTCTCTACCTTTACACGCAGACCTTGTGTATGTACTGCCAAATAATGTACTGTATTGATGAGGTCTAGGTTTGGCATCTGCCCGTTAGATGCCTCAGCGTATATGCTAAGAGTATCCTTCTCAGTTTCTCCATGTTTCTCCACGACTTTTATGACAAGTGCTGCAGCCATAGTACCAGCACGTCTAAAGACATCGGTGTTTCCAGCCCCTGAGGTGGGATTCTCTTTGCTTTCTGGCCCATCAAATACCGGAGTGTGATAGTCTCGAAGCCAGGCAGCAACAGAAGCATACTCTCCATATTGTGAGTCTGCGGCCAACCAAACGATGTCCTTTGCTAGCCAAGTGACACGGCTTAGTAGAGAAAATACTGAGTATCCAAGACCTAGCGACAAAGCCTCATTTAGCTCAATTTTAGTTGAATTGTAAGGCGTCACAAATACTATTGCTTCTTTTCCGTCCCCGCGTGGTGCTCTTATGATACCAACAGTGTTTAGTCCACGTGTGGCACTAGTATTTTGTAGCAACGACCCTGTATAAGGGGTGTCTGAGAAAAAGTGGAGTGGACGAAACTGACTAATCTTCTCATGGAATTTGTGGTGATAAACCTCAGCACCTGATTCTTCCATTCTTTGTGCAAGCAATCTTGCGATTTGTCTGCATCAGTACACAAACTAAGACACATAATATAACTAAGTTGAGCCAATCATCAACAAACACATGAAATGAACATCTCTGTAAACAATAGTTTAAAATGATGCTTTCAAGTTGTAACAGTAGGCTTTACACATTTGGATAAACTAGGGTGTCCCGTAGACCATGCACAGAGCAGTTAGCTCTGCCCTGGTCACTACAACCAACACGACAAGATAACTAAATCGTCACAGCTTCAGTAGAAACCGTGAATGTCGACAGAATGAAAATGTAGAATGCAAACTAAAGATGAATACATACATTCTAGTTTCTTCCGGCTTTAAGGACATGGCCATTACACTCTTAACCAGCTTATTAGCTTCCATAGCATCATAACGAGAGAACATGGGATTCGCAGAACCTGACCAACAATGATTTTATCATATTCACCGTGTAAACATTTATAATTCATGGTACAAAATACTTAAAACTGAGAAACACTATCTTGAATCATGATATGAATAGCAAGCTATGTAATAATGACCATGGGATATGGAATTCAGGGACACAGGAGTAACAGTTAGGTTAATGTCACATAAATTCCTCATAGGAAATAAAAATGGTCAATTCCGGGTTTATTATAGTTGCAGAAAAAGACATGTTTCTTCTTCTTCTCTTCCATTTCTTTCTTCTATATTTTCACGCTTTATAAAACTGAGTTGCACAAGATTAAGGTTTAAAGGCCAGCGGAGCTGTTGCCAAGCCACGCTGGTCCATCACAAGTAAGTACCAATAACGATGTGGGAAGATTTTAATACCAGGGTCTGTTACTCCATGGAGACTTTGTCTGTACAAAGGAATCATGTTTTTAATGGAAATGTACACTAGTACCATGAAAAAAGCATCCACTCTTTAATCATGTCCTGGCCATTTAATAGTTTCCTTATAATTTTAATTTTTACACTAGTACCATATTATAATAATAGGGATTCATCATTTCGCGACAAGTTCAACAAAATTTTCAAGTAATTCACTACAGAATGAATTCAAGGTAAAAGGATATAGTAATTCAAACCTGGCATTAGAGCATTCTCAGAAATATATGTATTCTTAGCCATTAAAGGTAGCAAAAAGAGAGCTAAGATCCCTCCAATACAGCATACAACACTGAAAAAGAAAACCCACAAACATTCAGATCACTATCTTAAACAAAAGTCAAAAATTAGGACTACTAAAACAATATTTGAAAGAGAAGAAAATGAATTTACCTAAAGAAGACATTGTGAGAAATTAAGAAGATTCCGATACGGACAATGGGTCGAGGTTTAGGTTTAGGGTTTTGAGAATCGGGAATACCATTCTCCATGATTGACGAGAAGAATTATGATGGAGAGATTCACTACTCTCCACTGCTTTTTTCTTCAAGCTTAGACCTAGTTCTAGTTCTAGTTCTAGATGTACATGAGGTAAAGTTAAATGGACACTACTGGGTTAGTCAAAGCACGGCCCGTCTGTACACTTTTACACCCTGTCGTCCACTTGTGAAAAACCTGGACACTACTGGGTTGGTCAAAGCACGGTCCGTCTCTCAGTTTTACACCCTGTCGTCCACTTGTGAAAAACCTGGCATGGTTGGGGGCTATAACAACTGATTCAGGGCTAACAATTTTATCCCCATCCAATGACCCTGGCTAACGGGTTCTAAAACCATAGGGAGGTTATCCTAAAAATCTACTATAGAGTAATAATATTCATTCAATTTTTCTTCTCACTTTTAAACATGCATCCCGATTGGAAAGGAACACCATACTATTTCTCTTTTCATCCTAAAAACATAACATTCGTAGTTAATTGCTGATAACCAATGGAATCTAGAGTTAAAAAAACATCAAACATACCAAATGCTCGGATCTACAATTTGGAAAGAAATCAAAATCGAAAGAAATAATTTCGAATGAAGCAAACGAAGAAGACGATGGAGAAATTCAAAGAAGATGAAGTTTCTCAACTCAATCTGTCGAAGAATCTCTCTGTCATCAATCAATGGTCTCAGTAAGGTAAGTTTCAATTAATTTTAGAGTTTCTATTGATTTAATTCATGAATTCGAGCGAAAAAACTAGGGGTTATCAGTTGCAGGTTATAGCCTACCAACTGCTATGTGTTGTTTTCGATTTGTATAATAGTTGCTGACTGAAGAACATCAACCATAGTCGGTAGCTAGTACTTCAAATTAGCTACTGACTAAAATCCTAGTCAGTTACATGTTGGTTACTGAAAGAAAATTTGGGGCAAATCAGTAACTTTATTTTGCAATAGCTACCGACTGAAACCCAAATCCCTTCAAGTTTTTATGTACACAAAATAGGAGTTAATCGGTAGCTTCAGTTTGGAATAGATACTGACTTAACTATGTCGGTAGCTTGTTACATTTTCGTAGTGTTGAATCTCATCCAAATCTCTCTCTGGATCTTTGATTACAAATCGCTCAATCCCTCTTTCAGTAGCTAAAGATGTCTTTTTGATGAGTGTCGAACTCAACAAAAATAAATTCCTTACTTTACTAACACTAACTAATAGTATTGGATAAGCAGGTTCGTTCCTTAGGGAGACATGTGCTAAGTTGTCAATCTAATTTCCTGATGAATAAAATGCAAGGTTATGAAACAATGAGATGAGATGAGAATGATCAAGGAATTCCTATCCATCAATGAAATCAGCACAATCAATTTGCAGTCATATTTCTCACTATATTCTACTTATCACTACCCTAGAATAGTTACAAGCTCAACTATCCTAATCAATTCCACAACCACCTACTAGAATAAGTTCTCTAGAGGATACTATTCAATTAGACCACCTAAAATAAGCTCTCTAGGTATAATCAAATCAAAAACATTAAGTTCAATGAATTGGGGTAAGACTTAGCCACGTTCTCATAAGCTCGGATTGTAGATTAAGGCAATTTTCTACTTCACAATTGTTTAAAAGCATCCCGCCATCAACAATCATAAATTACTACTTCTTGTTATCAATTCTAGACAATTACGGGTCGAAGAATCTCTAACTAGTAATATAACCATCAACTAGATACTTGATTACGTACTTAAGCAACTAGGAAACAATTCATACGGAATCAAGCATGGTAGAAAATTAACAACAAATTAAATAGAGATCAAAATAGACTTTAATGCAACCAATCAATTACTCAAATTCATGACTTCAAGTTCAACCTCAATCAAACAAGTATCTAGCTACAAAATGAGTTCATGTTCTCAAATAATATAACACAGAGAATAAGAATTCAAAGTGCAAGAAGTCTCGAAGATAAAACCCAATCGAAGCCAGTGGTATGGATGGCAGTGAAATCTTCTTGTTGTTGCGTTGGTTGAACTGATTATATAACTGGTGGTGGAGTTTGGTTGATATTAATGACGTGAAGGCGGACTCTAGGCAAGGAAGAATCTCGCTGGTGGATGTATGCAACAGGTAAGTCTTGAGATGGTGGTACTGTTGATAGGGTAGATGAATGGCGGTGCTGGTAGAGATATGAACTGATGATGATGCTCGCGGAGTTGTTGTTGTTGTATGAGTTGTGGATGCAGGTGATGGAGGTATGCAGTGATTATGGGAGTATGCAGGTGGTGGCTAGTATGAGAGGAGCAAAGCTCCTGTCTGTGGAGATGCAAAACGGTGGAGGCGGTGTTTCTGTGATGTAGTCGAGAGATGATGTTTTTGCTGTAGGTTTCACCTTCTTTTATAGCTAATCTCCTGCAATTTCGTAACCGATACACACACAACTTTCCTAAACTTTGTAGCCTCTAAATCATGTCTTCAATCTCATCCGTTCATTCACAAAATCAACGACAACAACTCTTCTTCTTGGCTGTTTTCTAGGCTCCAAATATGACCTAAACTCGTACCAATATTTAGCCAAATTCGAGTTCATCTCAAACCCAATTTCCGTGTGACCCTGAATGTAAAAACCTTTTCTTGATTCTTCTCAAAACCCCACCAGACTCAATGGTTAGCCGCTGTCAAAGTTGGTTCAGTCAACTGGTTAAACTGGTCACTCGGACATTTCAGCAAACACATTGTAGCCATGTTTCTGTTGGTGCAGACGTATGTCCTTCTTGTTTATTTCTAAGCACCGTTATTCTCCTTCTCTGCAATTTACTGTCATTCAACATACATAACCCAACATTCATAATCCTGGTTAATTACAGCCTCTCAAAACCTCTTAAAAACAAGTGTTGAACCATGGGTTTCAAGCTCTGCCCAACTTAAGTACCCAAACATACAAACCCGAACCACTGGTTTCTTTCTATTTTCTTCGAAATTCCCTAAATCTTCTTTGGCATCAGTCATACGAACCATGGCTAGAAGTGACGGTAACTTGGCTGTAATCTCAGTTGAACTCTGTTTATTCTTCTTTCCCCTGTTTCTGTTCTAAAAATCTGCCCGCAACCAACCAAGCTCATTCTCCTACTCGACTTCCAAACCCTCTCTGTAACCAATGGAAAACGACTACTGAACCCCCATGGTTATGCTTGGCAGGTGCAGTGGCGGCTGGAAACTTGGTTGGATAAACTGGCTATGAACTGAATCCCGAGCTAGTTTTTTGTTTTGCACAAGTTATAGGAGTTGGTGGCCCTTATTCAACTCGCGTCTGTCTTCAGCACTTCTTTTTCCTTAAGCAGCTAGGTGCCCCGAGTAGAGAATAGATTCTGCTTCAGTATTGCCTCTATAAGCCAAATGACTGCCCCATTGTACTGGATGTGGCTGCTTCCAGTAATTCGTGATTTCGACACTTCTACCTTGCTCACTTGCTGTCCATCAATTCTCTTTGTTGCCAAACAATGCTTTTTAGCTCCTAATTGCTCCTTTCTTGTCTCATGACTTCAATGTAGCTACAAAACGTTAAACTCAACTAATACAAGAAATTTAGCAAAGAAAGCATAATCAAATGATATTCTTAGAGAGGTGTTTTAGACACCTATCACTTTTATAGGTGAATTACATAGTGGTTTACCACTAATACGACAACGAGTACGTACTCGATACAAACGAGGTTCTGACACCTTTTGTCTCTACCCGATGGTGAATGTCTCTGGAGAGACCCTGGTTCTTCCCAAAGTTGGTTCGACGAACTTCTTCTTATTTTAGATCATCTTTGCTGACGAGGATTCCACTTCCACTCACTCAACGAGTCAACTCTGAATTTATATCCGTTCTGACTTCTCATTTAATGCCCAATTACTCGATCACTACTACTCATTGATTTACTATCTTCGCTTAACACGCGTTCACCATCGACGAGGCATTTCCTGAGTATTTTATGTCCTTTAGCACAAAAGGCATCTCACATCCTTCAGTGTTTTCTTATAATAATAAGTATTGCTAAGACTCATCGTCCAGTAATAGCAAAATCGACAATTCAACCCAAGTTAACTCGAACAACGAGTCATACGTATTATTCAACAGAGATGTCAAACATGTCACAAATGGGGGGATCTACATTAGGGTTTTTGTCTGGCGGTCTACGGCAGTTGTGGTGTAACAACCACTTAGAAAGAAGTTATGTTCGTGGGAAACGTTGGTGTAATGGGTAGTGTGCATGACTGGCAGTTAGGCTATGTCCAAAGGAGTAACCCCATGCTTCCACTATCTCCACTTTACCATTTCCTCCATGATAAAAAATAAAAAAAAAACATTTCCTCCACGATTGACAAGAGATCAGTGTATTTCTTAACATACTATAAATAGATGATTCCATCTGTTTTCCAAGGATAACTCAGCTTAACTTAACCGGAACTTGAACTCAAATTCAATTCAACTCACGAGTAGTGAAATCCTTGCAAACTCTTAGGGGAAAACCAAATTGTCTTCGACAACCATCATTTTCCTAAGTTGTTTAGAAACTGCACAATACCTTTTCAACCAGAAATACCTGATCTCATTCTTTCTCTGCCTTCCTCCCTAAGACCAACCCTATCTCCTCATATGTGACCGAAGCAAATCTGGAACGCCCACTGTCTTGGTTTAGGCTAGATTTGTTCGACTTTGATCTCTCGAACTTGAAAGTACTCTTTTGCAGTACATTGTTTTTCACCCTAAAACAATTGGTGACCACAGTGGGAGATCAATCTCTCGGTTTTCGAAAAAATCACTTTATTCAAAATGGTTGAGCTTAGGTCAGGATCAGATACCAGAAACACAAACCCCTCCTCTGGGGACGTTGTCATCACCGGTGCAACTCCTGCCACACCGGATGCCCCCGCCTCTCCAATACTTCTCAGCACGCCTGAAGAACCTGTCGTCCCAAGCCCTGCTACTGCTAAGCCTAGTCAAGATAAAGGAAAAGGAGTCACGAAGGAACTATCCTTAGAGGAATTGGCAAAAAGACAAGATAGTCTTGCTGAAAGTCAGATGAGATGGCTGATACTCAAATGAAAGTGCTCAATTTTCTCAAGACTCTTTCCTCACAAATTTTAACAGAAAAGCAAGCCAAAAGCGCAAGAAAGAATACCAGCACCTCTAGGATCGAGATCTTGGACGATGACGGCGAAGGAACCGCGGTTCGCCCTGAGAACAAAAAAAGAGAAGAACCATACGCCTTACTATGTCACAGTGGATGATCTTGAGAGAATCTTGCAGAATCGTGGAAGAGAAAGGATGTCATATGTCCCTCAAAATCAACCCCCATACTCTCTCGAAGTACAAAGGGTCCCACTACCATGAGGCTACACATCACCAACCTTCTCGCTATATGATGGAACCGGAAACACTCGTGAACACATTTCTCGCTTTCTGGAATCCTTGGGAGAACATGAGTATAATCACGCCTTACGCCTCAGGGAATTTTCTAAGTCCTTGACAGGAAGGGATTATACTTGGTACAACAATATCGCACCTGGAAGCATAGCCGGCTGGGATGAGATGGTCACTGCTTTCTACAGAAAGTATTTGTTTGTGTCTGAAAAAATTATGTTATCAGACTTAGGGCGTATGTTTCAGCGAAATAACGAACATCCAAATGACTACGTGAAGAGTTTCAGAATACAAGCAATCGACTGCCATGACCCTAATGTAAACTGAATCACAGCTGGTGGAACTCTGCATCAACGGGATGATACCCGTATACCATGCCCTATTGGAGAATTTACGTTTCCAAACCTTTTCTGAATTACATGAAGCGGCCAAGAGATCAACCACAATTGCATCAGCCTTGCTAGAAAGAGCCAGACCACCCGCTAGGAATGAGGATGCCCGCAATAGACGAGTTACTCGTCGCCTCATTAACAAACAATATGGAGCATCATCAATCAACGCTGTCAGCGAAGGAAACAAGAGGAAAAATACGGTCACGGAAACCCCCCAGTTTAAACGCTCTACTCGTTCTTCGACTCTGGCATCCTCAGCACGAATGGCGCAACAGAGAGTAGACCCGATGCAGATGAACAACCCAGAGGGAACTCAAGGACAACGATTGCCAATAGAAAATCCAGACGCCCCCGTGGAAGAAATGATCGAATTGCTAGAAACATGGATAGAAGAGCGCACTGTCAAATTACCTTATGTCAAGCAGTTGCCAAATGAACAAAACAGGGCAAATGCCAAATATTGCATGTTTCACAGGATAGTCTGCCACCCTACCAGCGAATGCCTTGCTGTGAAGCGCATATTCCAGGAGAAAGTCAAATCAGGAGAACTACAATTGGGGGCTGAAGGTGTTCACAAAGATCCATTACCTATCAGGAGCTTTACCATCCCTGCCGAGCCAGTGGACCAAAAAGTGAAATCCCTAATGACGGATCTATGCGAAACTTTATATTTGTCCAAGGGAAAACGAAATAATATCTTCAACGCCCTCAATCATGTTGTCTCTGGGAAACGCCTCCCATTTATCCAGGAAACGCAATTACTATATGAGAATGATAAGGAAGATAAAATGCTAGAGAAGTGTGACTAGGGACTGCTCACCACATCTCATCTTGAAGACACCAGATTTTAGAGCACACTGATTGATGTTGGAGTTGTTGTGAACACACTCTCGATCAGAACTCTAAAAATTGTAGGCATCCTACGAAACAAGGCAACGTATTCACCTACAACTGTCATAGGCACGGGAGGAAAAGTGCAAGAGGCATGTGGCCATGTCACACTCTTAATAAAAATGGGAACTACCCAGGTGAAGACTACATTTTATATTCTCACTGAAGATCCAGATTATGACATGGTATTAGGAAGACCCTGAATTCAGAGCAGCGGAGCACCTCCAGGTATTACCAATTTTACGAATTCACCAATGCATTTATTACACCAATTATAGATGCTAGTGAGATCGAAACAAGGTCCAGAAGAGAATGCAATATCATATATTCAACGGTTCAATGACCAAGTGGATGTCATCCACCTTGGGTCGTCATCACCAAGGACAGCTCGACCACCTACAGAAAAACCAGAAGCTGCCAAGGAGAAGAATTTTGCTATTATCTCACAATTTGAATAGGTTGTTGCACCTACAACCTATTTTGGGAAATGGACAGCGACGCCAAACACTCCGCGTAGAAAACGTGAAGATTGCACTAAGATTCTTACACACATAGTGTCTTTTGAAAATGGAGGATTCCTCAGACAGATGTTTGTAACATTACAAATACCAGAGAACAAAGGAAGTATGATCCCATCCTCGACCGCGACAACGATGGAGGAAAAGGTTTCCCGTTTCCCTCTAGCAAAGAAGACGAATGCTTTCAATATTAGAGAAGTGGTAATGAAAGCTTCAAAGAATAGAGGTAATCGACAATGCTGCACTCTCTGTGTGATTGGGAAGGATCCTACATGATTGCAAAGGTTATCTCAGGTGACTGTTATAGGCTAGTCACAATGGACGGGATTATGGAACCCGCAGTAGTACGAGGAAAATGGCTCAGGGCGTACGATGATTAATCTTCTTAGGATTCTGATTTCCCTTTTTATATCCTTTGTTTATTTCCTCCAAAGACATGCGACTCTGTGCATGATGTAGTTAGGATTTCAATTTCTTTGTCATTTCAATTCAAAAAGAAAAAAAAACTCGACAATTTCCAGAAAGAAAATCTACTTTATTCATTGCAACAGAAAGACAGAAATCCTAAAACCATATAAGAAGTCTTCCAAAACACAGAAAACCCTGAACAAATACGATTCTAAAGAAAACCACCTAGAGGAGACTTTGACATCATAATCTCCACCTGTTCTTTATACGCTCGGCAGTCTTCTTCTTTGTCTCCAATGCCTGTTCCAAGTCCTTTATCTCCTTCTTCTTCAACTCTAGCTCCACAGATAAGTTATGAACTTCTTCTTTACTCTTAGCAATCTTTTCCTGAACATCATCCTCTGAAGAATTGACGCGAGCATGAATGTGGTCTAGACATTCATGTACCCAAGACACACGGAGTTTAGCATCTTCGTTAGCAGCATCAACAGAATCATACCAACTCTCGAGCATACTGCTTGTAATATCCTGAGGAAGAGTGGTTGACATAACACTTAGTGTATCCAACAGATTAGACACAACATTCTCCTATGAGCGGACACGAATTACCGTTTCACCATTATCAGCAAAGTGGCCATAGTTGTCCCAAATCCTCTTTTAAAGATCCTTATGGTGAGGAGGAACGCTGAAACCACCGATGGACACGAAACCTCTAGGGACTAGCATGACGAGTGAACTCAACACCAGCATACAGATACTTCTTTATTTCTTCAGCAACACCGCTGTCCAAAACCACGTTATCAACTACGACGTCAACGGGAGGATCATCTACATCTTGAACCACAGACATGTCGATGTCAGGAGACGAAACATCATTTATGCCAGCATCGGACATCACCTATAAGAATAGCTAATGGGTCAGAACAATCAGGAGGACCAGTAATACTTTGGAAAGTGCAAGACCTATGTGCTTGGAGAAGTAAACTTACTTGATCGTCTTCGCACTCTGACGCATCCAAAAGAGTTGTACCGCCATTACCCTGCTCTGAGGACGAACAACTATTACCTGATTCATCTGATGTGACGCCCATGTTGTCCTCCAAAACTTCAGCACATCTTTGAGGCATTGCCTCCATTGCTAACCTCATTCTCCGGAAAGCGTTTGGTTTCCCAGATGAAAGAGGGAGAGAATTCATCTTAGGAATGGTCCCTTACAACTGAATTCCCAAAACCAATTAGTGGAATACGTCAAACACGTGGGAATTCAACGAAAAATAGGAAAATATGAAGCACATAGCTTTGAAGGCGCAAGTTTTATCTTCAACACATTCTCCCCTGATGACTTAACTTGTGGAAGAGTTACCTTGGAAAAAGAGTCAACGGGAAGGAAAGTCTTCTTGGTATGAAAATCAGCGATGTTATACACCTACAAAAGGATTTTGAGCTTTTTATACACACGCATGAAGTTTTCAAAGGAAACACACGAAGGAGGAGACTTATTCTGCTTACCAGCCCTGCCTTACGCTTATAAGATGGATTGCCAGGCCCTTTCCGTGGTAGAGGAATATTTTGTGCAAAGGTCATCAGTTAATTGGTTTGCTTCTCCCAAAAGGTAGCATAATATTCAGTAACCCCAGGATTAATTAAGGTTGGGACGAGGGAATTTCCATTCTCTACCCGGTTTGTGAATCACATCATCCAGACCTGTCTTCAAATCATCAACAGAAGGCTCAATGGCGCGACAGAAAGGAAAGTATTGATCAAAGCTCGTGTGTCTTGCCGCCCTATCAATGTTATATTATACTTCCGAATAGTCGTCGGTCTTGAGGGAAAGGATATACCCTAGTGTGTTACTGAGCATGAAAGAAGCTTCCTCTGGTGAACAAGGGTTACCCGAACGAATAACATCTCCAGCACTGCCTATGAAGACACCCGCATGCTCCACCCGAGGGGGAACAGTGATCCAAGGACGAAATAGAACTTTATGTCGTTATCAAAAAAATCAACTAAATCCAGATTAGCTGACTGCTTCCAACAATCCCATCTACAAATCTTGGCGTATGAATGTTCGATGAGCGGCAAATCAGATCTTGGCTTAGGCGCATAATCTGGGAAATGCTCCCACAACCAACATTGCACGAAGGAGATATTTATATAGGACCCGATTCGTTGATTGCCATCAGACTCTGCCATGTTTTTGACCAGTGTATCCAAGTGTGAATATTGTGAACCCACAAACAAACTTCCAATAGGAATCTTCTCACCATGATCCAGTAATACAACAAAGGGAATTGTGAATGGTTTTATTCTACCACTAGGGTAATCTTCGAAGACGTCTCTTGACAACCATAATACTAGGAAGGCCGCAATGCATATGGTATCATCAACCTTGTATTCAAATTTATCACTATCGTGTCTCCAGCGACTAAGCCAGCCTGGATATTCACTCACCTTAACTTTCTTCTCCACATTCACAAGTCTTGTCCGCTCCAAAACCTCAATCATGTCTTGGTCTCTCTGGGTAATACAAGGGATTTTCCCGACGACGGGCAGATGCAGTAAATATGCAACAACTTCTAGTGAAAAGGCGAGTTCTCCCCATGCAGTCACAAATGACTTCGTCGGCGGACACCAACGAGCAAGGAAAGTAATCACACCCTTAGGATCATGTTTGACCTCATAGTACCAGATGCGTGTATAACATGAAAAATACCAACATTCATTAGAATCTGCTTTACCCTAGCTTTCCCCAACATTACTTCTAACCATGAAGACCAAACTCCCATAGGGATCTGAGGAGTATTGAAATCAACTGTGGTAGCATCGTAGGCGCCTCGTTGTAAGCAAAATCTAATGATGGAAGAAGGGAAAACTGCTTGCACATCTCGATAATTCTCAGGGTTCGGGAGACGACACAATTCTTCATCAGGATAAGAATGACAGTTATGTTCTCAGGCAAGGGAAAGAACCTATCATCATCATGAGGTTTATGGTAGAGCTTTGGCTTCTTGATGACCTTACCACTGGAGGCTTTACCATTGGAGGATACTATTCCATCATCCTGTTTGAATGACATCTGCAAAATACAATTTCAGTTCACTTTATTGCGACTAAGAAAAATTGAAGACAAAGGATGAATGTACACACGTACCTTTGCTCTGGAGGAACGGCTGGACACACTGGAGGAAGAGTTGCCACTCACGATGCTCCCAAGAAATCTGAGTAAGAACTAACCTTTGTTAGTATTTCATTTTATCACAATCGTGTTTACATACACAGAATCACTCTTGACGGTATCGCCAGTGATATCTTTTCAAAACATGCGCGGGTTATATGAACGAACAACAAACATAATAACCCTGTAAATCGCGTTGTCAAACCCATAACTAAACTTACTGACACTGTCACTTAGTTTCGACCCGATGACCTATTTTTTTCCTTTCACTAGAATATACATGTGTGTATACGTATAAACGAGAAAAATATGGTTTCGGGCACTGGTTACTCCAGTGCTAACATCATTTACCTGGCTGTCTACTGTCAGGGTCACTATCTCAAAAAAAAAAAAAAAAAAAAAAATATTTTCTTCGAACTTCCGGCGCTGGCAACAGCGTCGCCCACCTAGCACCATGCACTGCCAGGCCGTGAAAAAAATATATATATATCCGGCGCCGGCGGTCCGGCATTCTGCCGACGACCCAAATTTTTTAGGGTTTTACAATTAATTTATAAATAAATAAAATAAATTTTTCAAACAAAAAGTAAAGGGAGGACATTACTCACCTGAATTTGCTCTCGAAAGAAGAACAGAGAAGAATAATTATGAAAAGAAATTCCAACTAGACTCCTATATATACATATACAAATATAAAGTCCTAGTTCCACTGAGAAACTTTTTCCTTCTTAAATTCTAAGAAACCTTGTTAGAAAAGAAAAGGTTCTGTAAAAGGCAATTTCTCTGACTTCACACTATCTAAAATATATTATATTATTCTATTGTTCTAACCAATCACCATCTTATGCTTACTTCGGAATAATATCATTCCGCACTAAGCAGGGGACTTAATGTTGATGGTGAATTTTGACACAAGGATAAAATTGTAAAAATAACATAAATGCGTTGTTTCACACGGTGGTTATTAAAAGGCTCAGTAAACAGTAATGGGTTTAGAATAAACCCAACAAAGCATAGTGAGACACCCTTTAACCAGGAGAGCAGGACTACTGCAGGGATTCTGGTCATGAAAAGGTAATCATGGGTACATAAGCCCCTTTAACACCAATTATTAATGGTATGGGCTATGGCAGCGATCACCACCCGGTGTATCCATTACAAATCATGATTTAAGTAGGACTAACCATGACGACTCGGGTTGCAGAAAATGCCTTGGCCAGTCTATGACCAAGCTCAACAGGCAGCGCTAGCCTATGGTGTGCCTTGGCCAGACTATGGCCAAGCCTATTTGACGATGCTAGCCTATGTCATAGCTTGGTCAGCCTATGACCAGGCCTAAACAGGCAGCGCCAGCCTATGGCGTGCCTTGGCCACTTGGCCAAGCCTGTTTTGGGCAGCGCCAGCCTATGGCATGCCATGACCACTTGGCAAAACCTAATCTTGGGCAGCGCCAGCTGTAGATGGTGAAAAATGAGAGAGGGACAAGATTGTCAAAACACTCTCGAAACCATGCCTTATTAAAGGCAATCGCCTATTCAGGCTCATGGCTCAGAGTGCAACCCATTCCATGAGCTCGACAAACTCTCTATGAGCTCTCTCTTATAACTCCGGTGGGGAGGGTAATATCATAGTGCAGTACTAATAACCTCACCAACATATTAAACCCATTGATCTGCTTCATGTCGACACCCATCTCGATATCAGAACCAGGTCGCTTAATGGTATACGGTGAAGAGTTAACAGAGACGTATCCTCATGGATTTCCTCTTAATACGGCTGAACATACGAGTCTTGATGCAAACCTCAGGAATATTGAAGCTCCAGGCCGGTCCAGAGCTCTCTGAGAGGCATACATCAGCCTAAACAGGCTTAAGCAGATCTAATCCCAAGTTCAGGATGGTCTAGCCTAACATGGATAAACACGCCATGACCTCAAGTGTGTTGTAGCATAAGCACACACACACCACGACTAAGGCACAGATTGCCCCAGAGTCGACCTTGGCCAGATGCCAAAGCCATAACGCCACGTAGCATGGCACTCTGAACCATGGACCACCATGGATTTACAAGAAATTGGTGCAAAGACGCCACAAACCTACTTGGCCTTGGCTAAAAGCCAAGGCCACGCCACAAGACGCGGCCACAAACAAACTGGCCTTGGCCAGAAGCCAAGGCCGTGGCGCCATGAACCATGGCGCCACAACAAGTTGGCCTTGGCCAAAGACCAAGGCCGTGGCGCCATGGAACAAGCGCAAAGCGCCTTAGAAACTCGGCCCTGGCCAAAGGCCAAGGCCGTGGCGCCATGAGCCATGGTGCCACTACTATAAACCTGGCGCAAGGCACTTCAAAGAACTTGGCCCTGGCCAAAGGCCATGGCCGTGGCACCCAGAGCCGTGGCGCCATAGAACTAGCGCAAAGCGCTTTAAACTTAGCCTTGGCCAAGGGCCGAGGTCGTAGCCCCTTGGGCTATGGCGCTATGCACTTCTATGCACTTGCACCCCATAGGCACTACGATCATATTTGGTCACGCCAGTTAGTCATACGACTCTACTTTACTCAACTCAACTACGCAATATCTGCGTATCACTCGAGACATCAAAAACATCACATGGGGGGATAACTTTAGGGGTATTGGTCTGGCGGTCTACGGCAGTTGAAAGAAACTGATGGAGATAGTGGACAGTTACGAAAAGATGGCGCGAGTGGGCATGTTCTACACGACTCAGGCAGTTGCGGAAACCAACTCATGTCCTCCACTCCCCCACTCTTCCACGACTCCCACCTTCTCTGTCGAGAGATCAGGGTGAGTTCAAAACTATAAATAGAGGCTTCCTCTATCTTCCAAGGCAGAACGGCTAGAACACACAAACGGAAACAACAACATCAGAGCCTCAGAGAAAACACACCTGAGAATCCAAACACGTTTCTAGCCTTGGAGATTTCTAGTCGACTTCACGACGGAGATCTTGAACTCTTACACCCAAAACACATCCTCAACCTGATCTCAAGTTTCTTCGATGTTTCCCTCCCTAGACCAACCTCTATCCTCTCTGTGACCGAAGCAAGACGGGAACGGCCATTTTCTTGGTTTAGGCTTGTCTTGTTCGACTTTGATCTCCGAGCACTACGAAAGTACCCAGAGACGGTACATTGTTTTTGCAGGTAAAAACAGTTGGCGACCACATTGGGAGATCATTCTCTCGGTTCCAGGGAAACTCGCTCAAAGATGGTTGAACTTAGGTCGGGATCAGATACCAAAAACCCAAACTCTTCAACTGACGGTGTTGTAGCCTCCAACGCAGCACCTACCAACCCACCTGCATCCAGCAATACTCCCAATGTACCTGTTACCCAAGAAAATCCCCCTTCAACACCTGCCATCTCTGTTATACCTATCACCTCAATGACTCCTAACGCTCCGACCAAAACCTCTGAAAAGAACCCTTCCTCCAAGACCAAGGTTGGCGCTACCACTGAGAAGGGAAAAGGAGTGTCAGGAGTACTGACTCTAGACGAGTTGGCCAAGCGTCAAGATGACCTCGCGGAAAGCCAAGTCAAGATGTTCGACACACAACTAGGAATCCTGGATTGCCTCAAAACTCTAACCTCGAAGTTGTCAAGTTCACCAGTCAAGGAGACACCTGACGCTGCTGCTACAGGTGCTCGCTCGACCGTTATCCACATTCGAGATGACGAAGCGCCTTCCCTCCCAGAAGAATCTCGCCAAAGAGGAGGACCATCATCCCGCTATGTCACGGCAGACGACTTGGAAAAGCTCCTACGAAGTCGAGAAAGAGATATGGCGCCACCTATCCACCAACACCAACCACCGTACCCGCACGAGGTCCAGAGGATCGCCCTCCCCAAAGGATATATGTCGCCCATGTTCTCCTTGTATGACGGAACTGGGAATGCACGTGAGCACATCTCACGATATTTGGAATCCCTAGGGGAACACGAGTACAACCATGTCTTGAGACTCAAAGAATTCTCTAAGTCCCTCACTGGAAGAGCCTATACCTGGTAC
>JAJJMA010082689.1:0-15357 GCA_023529015.1 Papaver nudicaule
CAGCGGTGATCATTTACAACGAAAGGACGCTGAAGAAATATTTGGAACAGCGGTATACTCCAGAATCGCATCAGCGGTAAAGCCTCGACAAAAGCTGAATAAGTTGGTTGAGCATTCAATGCTGAGCAGAACGGTCGGATTGTCAGGTTGAATGGTTGACTCAGTGGAATCCGAGTCATCGATCTTATCCAATACAGTGGAAGGACGCTGAAGTTGTAAAGAGAAGACGCTGAGATATCAAAGAAGCACGGCGGTAAGGCGGTGAGAAAGAGGACAAGTAGTGTCAGATTCTTTTGTATGTATTAGCGGTATTCAATTATTGTAAGCGCCTATATAAGGCCGAGTGCGTCAACTGGGAGAGGGGTTGGAAAAGTGATTGCTAGGGTTTGGCTTGTAGAGAGGAAGTGATTTTCCTTACTCTCCATAATCCAAGTTGATAGTAAGATCTTAAAAAGGTGTTGTAGAGAGATCCATTGCAAGGTGAGTTGCATGGATGATTTAATAATAATGATACTTGAGTGTGTTGATTACGTCTCTATACGCTGTTCTTACATTATGTTTCTGAGATTATATCCTTTGTTTATATTATGATATCTGTGTATGTGCTTATGGTGTTATGCTCTAAGTAGTTGTGTTTATGGTGTTTATGGTCTATTAATAAGGGGTGTATTGGTAAAATCACCTTTATGGGGATTTTACCAACTACAGTTGGTAAACATTAGTAAAACGTATCACAGTTAGAGTTACATTAATAGACTTATGGTCACTTTGCGGACCTGAGTTACATCAATACTTGTGGTATTATGGCAGAAGTAAGTCACATAATAATTTTTATATAAAAAAATCTAGTTGAGGACCTGAGGTGAAGACTCTCAGTTGTCAACTAACTTTTGATTTGTAGCAAACACTATCTTTTAAACCTACTTGTGATTAACATTGGGTTTGATGTTTTTAAAAATATAAAAATAATTTGACGCTATTTTTTATTTTTTTTTACAAGATGTTTTGAGCAAAAGAAAGCTTTCTAGAAATGTTGTATGAGCACAATGGAAATTCAGCAACAATATGGATGACATAATTCAAAAGTACCATAAAAGATTGGCTCGTCGATGGATAATTTTTTTTTTTTTTTATGTCTTTATATCACTATCAAAGGTGGAGAAGACACAAATTAAACATATAAGATATTTTATGGGGCTTTGCTAGGGATAAAAGTTGGTTTGGAAGAAATTATGCATACCAAAAGAATTTAAAGGGTTAGCAATTAGAAGTTCAAGACAAACCAACCATGCTTAAATAGCTAAGTGAATTTGGAGATATAAACAAGAGAAATACACTATGTGTGAGAATTATTTATGAAAACACAGAGCTAATGAAGTTGATTTATAGGTAGGATTCTACTAAAACACAAGGCAGAGGTATTTGTAAGGGGATTCAGCAATGAAAACATATTGTGAAGCCATGATCAACCACAAACATTGGAGATAGATTCCAAATTAAATTCTAGTACGATAAATGGGAATTTAGAACTAACTTAAAGTCTTTATTATTCCTTAAGGCTCACATATTGGTAGTGGATAAAAAAAGGATTAAGTTGGTTATATTGAATGGTTTATGGAATATTTAGTACAAGAGATTTCCAAACAAAAAAGAGTTAGCTCAAATTGCAAATTTGATGCTTCTTATCGGTCTTCCACCATTTCTCAATAATTCAAAATATGCCATAATATGCAATTCGGTTGAGAATTTTTCTGTTAACAACGTGTGTAGTTGGTTATCTCCACTGGAAAATGAAAACTTGACTCATTTTCCACATAAACAATTTGGATTAAGTATGTACACCAAAAAAATCTAATTATTTATCTAGTCATCCATGCATAATGCTATCCCAACTATAGATAATCTCAATAGGAGAAGTTGCAATACAATAAAAAGCAATGTTGTTTATGTTTTGACAAGGGATTTTCCCGTGCCGCAGACGGCACGGGAATGTTCAACATTGTACGTCTATTCTTTCGAACTATGTTTTTCTGCTTCTCATGTCGCCTCATAACACCTCAAATTTTAGAAAAAAACTCATCGTTATAATGGTCTATCCTCCAAATGGTTCCAACATAGTCGTAATTGGTTTTCTCTTGCGCCAAATTGTTATCGGAATCTCCATCGGTTGTTTCTATCTCCATGTTGCTCTAATTACTTTTGTCAGTCATATTTGTATTGTAAATCCTATGAGCATCCTTTCTGCATATCCAATATTTAGTCTGGCATTCTTAGACCCGGAACCGAGAATATGCTTTTGCTTACTTGGTAGTAAGCATTCGCCACAATATCTCGCAACCAATTTTTCAATGCAAGACTTCGTATAGTACCTCAAATACATAACACAGTGAAAGCATATGTGTACAATCATGTATATGTTTGAACTTGTCATTAGAGAAAACGTTGTTGATGGCCATCAACGTTGAAATGGTACACTGGAGTAAATCCTATGCCACGTTTCCCGAGGACACAAAGTTGTCGATCCAGCGTTATCCTCTATCTCTATCCGAATTTGCATAATGTGTCTGATTTTTTTTTTTGTTTTGTTTTAGTCATATTCTTGAATATAATTTATTGGTTAGAAAAACAACAATATTGATGAAATGGTTGTTAGTCAAGTTGATGTTGGTTTGCCCGGACGCTTGCATGCTTTACACTTCGATTTTATTCAGCGATCTCCCATGAATTCTGCATTGCATGATGAGCATGACATGTATTCTCATTGGTCTCCAAAAACTTCGATTTTCACGAATGTGGTGAATATGCGGCCATCCTCGAGCGAAATTGCAATTTATATGTTATGTGTTGTATGACACTCTACTTTGTCGGTGTGTTTCATACGAAATAAGAATGAGCAAATTTACTTGAATCTCCGATTTTTCCAGGTTTCTAACGATTCCTTAACTGTTTTCTTAAGTTTTTGTTCGAGAGCCATGAATTCAGCTGTGCCGTTTGGTCTTGTAGAACCTTCTACGCTTTAGAAACAACGTGTTAGATTGTATCTTATTAATCGGATAGTTATATAAGACTCTGAGGAGCATACCTTCAGTTGCATTTTCCACTCCGAAAAAAACACACATGTACGCTAGTACTCATTTTGTCGTCGTCAATATAAAGTGACAATTAGTTTGTCCCATTAAGTTTTTATTTGTTACTGTATATTTTCTTTTGTATTGCAATTGTCCTTATTTTGACACTAAAAACTGTGATTTATATAGGCGGTTACCCAAGATAGCTGAGGTACCATGTGAGTGATCCAATTGTCATGATGACTTTTTGTTCCTAAATAATTTGGTATCAGCGCGGAAATTTGGTACCCATATTTATCAATCGTGCCAAAAACGATGAAACACATCCCGTGCCATAACGACACAAAATTAATATTGTCCACCATTACTTACCAACATCCACCACTACAAAAACCACCCATTGCCACTACTTTTTCCACCACCATTAAGGGTTACCGCCTCCACCACTCACTAACAACCACCACCAGTTCCACTATTACTGACCAACACCACCAGAATCACCACCAATGTCTATTGATATAATTATCATCAAAATTGTCATATAATGAAAAAAACAATTATTAGATTAGTTAATGAGACACTTATAATAATTAATTATAAAAATATTAATGATACACTAATTAATAGGACACATACAACTAAATATAACATGCTGAAAACTATGAGACCACAAAAACCACCATTGCCACTACTTCTTCCACCACCATTAAACTTTATCGCCTCTATCACCACCATTTCCACCACTACTGACCAACACAGCCACAATCACCCGAAGTGTATTCATATGTAAACAAATATTTACTATATTAATTATTGTTTTTTTTCAAATATTAATGAGATTTTATAATGATTAATTAATGAATTTTTGATTATAAAAAATTAATGACACTAATTAATATAGCACAAAAACATAATATAGTTTTTAATGAAAAATTATGGAGTGAGCCAATAACCATTTAAGGGGTTTAATGGAAGATGAAGGACCCAATACAACCACGACCCTTAGATCTCACACTTGGCGAGATCGCTCCGTTTGTCTAGGCAAACTTATCTTTGATGTGTTTTATATTATAGAAGAGGAAGAAACCACCAATCATATTTTTTCATTACAAGTTCACTAGGAATTCTTTAGCCAAAAATGGCTTTAATCAAAAATGGGTTCTGAAAAGGTATGAGGGTACCGAGTACACCATTAAATCATTTTTCCCAACAACCTATAAATATAACTTTGTACAACCTTTGCGGAATTAAGGTTGAATTACCAAAGTCTCTTTTTGTACTGATTGATTCACACAAACGGGAATCGACATATTGTTAACATACATAGTGATTTACAGTATAACTGAATAACCAAATATAATGCAAAATGTAATTCACACACAAGATTTTGTTAACGAGGAAACTGCAATCCAACAGAAAAACCCCTGGACATAATCAAGACCAAAATGAATACTCTTAAGACATAATACACCATACACGCATACTATCAGACTTCGGTCACAATGGCTAAAACACTTGATCCAGTTAACGACAATCAAATACTTCCTCTTAGTTTTCCTGCATCTCCAATCACAAAAGTGATCCCGCACATGTAATCCCTTAAACCTACAATTCGAGAGTTGCTTCACAGTCCTTCGTGAAGACTATCGCCACCCGACCTCCAATTGGACGATTATGTTTTCTTCTAAGACAATGAATCAATACGGTAAGGAACCAAAGCCCTAGATTCAATAATGGTTTCAACCCATTTTATCACAAATGAATTGTGTTGGTTCCATGATACTGAATCAAGGCTATTATGTTTATACTAATAAACTGCTTGATTTCGAACAAGTCTCTTCTATGTATGATGGTAATCACTACACTATTTTTTCTTTGTCCGAGAGACTATCAAGTCCTTAAATGGATACAAAGGTGTTCTTGATGAAAATCAAGAAACTAAACAGTGTAAAATAAATCCAAATAAACAACTTAATTCCACTTCTAGAGTATATCTGTTTGGTACACGAAATCATCGTTTCGCTTACAAATCCAGGTCGATAGAAAATCTAGCTCCCGAAACTCTACAACAAAACTTGAGTGTCAATGATATCATTAGAGCATTGACACAGAATAAACAAGGTGATCTATGTAGATATGGAGATGGTCGGATCACTATCATTATGCTAGCTCCTAGGCTTCTTGGTCCAGTTGGAACCCTTTCCAATCTCAACTTTGTTAACAACGAGATAAATCTCGAAGAACTCTAAGTTGGTGTTCTAATAAAATAAATGTTAGAAGGACAAAGCTTGAAGGAGGAATGTACATCTTCTTTTATAGTGTTTCGACTAAGGCACTGTTTGGCAAAGCAAAGTCCGAAACCTTAATGAGAATTGATTATGCATTCAATTTTGCATTAAAAGCATTTAATGCGGACTTAACTTTCTTTGACTTCAAATGCTGAAAAACATAAATGGAAACCAAGTTTCATTTAATGCAGCATTGAATTACTTGATACTCTATGTGAGAACCGTTCATAGAAACCGGTTCTACTTGGCTCTCGGTTTTTGGGACAAACCGGAATTGCCAAGTATCAAAGTACTTCTTCCAAAGTTAACATGGTGACAACATAAGCTTTGAATGTTGTCGTTAACTTTAATCTAGATTCCAAATGAATGACCTAGATGGAAGGACTGGACCACTTCGAATTAAGCTACGCAATAAAACATTGCCGCAAGTCGAAAGTTTGCCGTATTGAGTCATATAATAAACTCTTGCATGAATGCACAAGTTCGTGACCATGTTGAACCAAATGATACTTTCAAGATTAAGATCATTGAAGCACAAGTATGATTAATGAATAGTCTTCACATTCCATTTGCAAGTGCAAGAAATGAAATGTGGACAAGGAGATCGATTTCATTTAGAGTGATCGATTCCTTATGTAAATGATTGATTCCTAGTCTGGGAGATCGATACACTTCTTAAAGTAAATTAATTACAAATCAGCGAAATCGATACACAATCGAGTAGACTGATTACAAACTTGTGCAATTCATACCACATGTGTGTAAATCGATTTCTAGCATTAGTGTTCAATCTACTACCATTAGGAGATCGATTTCCAAAGGAAAAAATCTATTCATAACTTAAGGGAGATCGAATTCACCATATGGTAATCTATCCAGGCTTTGAGTAGATTGATTACCAATTAAAGGAATTGAATCCTAGCGCTGGAAATCGATACCTAATCAATGGTAATCGATCCAAGCTATAGTGGATTGATATGAAATCGAATCCTAGCATTGGAAATCGATACCTAGTAATGGTAATCAATTCCTTTGCATGGTGATTGATTTCTAGTTTATACAAAACTAGAAACTGGCGTTGTTGCTAAGTGGAAAATCACTAGCACTCTAAATGCACAATATAGTCGGATTAAAAATCCTTATCAGCAATAATGCAGGCATTCAGGTAATGAAGATGAACTTCATAAAGCCATTCACCATGAACATTATTCATAATACAAAGCTCCTAAAAGCTTGTATTGAAGTGGTTCAAGGAAAGCAGTAATGGAGTATAAGAAGAAGACTCCATTTAGAAATGCTTTCTGGTTATGGAACTCAAGAAAAAAGAGTTCATAGACACTATCGAATACTAATAGTCAAAAGCTTCGATTAAGGTAATCGTCCAGCTCATAGTAGAGGACCACTGAAATCATTGTGTCTAAAAGGACTAACCTTTTTGCTGAAGGAGGATATTGTCATTTGTTCTTCATTCGTCTTTAGTTCTTGATCAGTCTTCTAGATTTACTAGCCATCGTCTACCTAAAGGTCTAACCTAGTGAAGTCTGACTATTAGTAGACATGTTCAAGTGTACGAGTTTTGAACACTAAATTAAGACAACCAAGCTTGACATACCAACGCATGGAGGGGTTGACCGAGCATGCTCTAATAGGTTCGAGATGATAATTTGATGAATTATTTAGTTTGGAAATTAAAAAGATGCTGAGACAAAAGACGAGAATTATGGCTTATGAATTTCTTTGCAATCTATTGGTGGTGAGGGGGCGAGAGAGATAAATGTATTATGGCGCATAATAAGGAATAGAAGTAACCACTCTCTCACCAATGAAGTAAAGAGTTATATTTTTTGTTTGGGGATGCAGATCAATTTAGATGTATTAGCTTGTAATATTTTGAAATTTAACTTAGTAGTGAAGGAGGCAACTGAGGCGGCAATTGCATTGGATTATAAAATGATTGCAAGAGTACCCTTTAGGCAAGATGCATATCCTCTTAGTTTAATTTTTGACAGTCTCCTTTGTAGCGAGCCAAAGTCCATAAACGGTTGTACATTTATTTTCCAGCTATTCTATTGTTTTTTTTTTTTTAAATTGCTTATGTTTCGAGAATTAGTAACAATCAACAAAACATAAGCCATGTCAGATAACGATTTCAATGTCTTTTAGTGGAACCACAACAAAAAGTGTTTCTGGCACTTATCCAGGTGTCAAGAGTCGTTGTGAAATCCATTTAGGTTTATTAAAAAACCTTTGATGTTACAATCTTTATGTTGGGTAAGTGTAAGAGCAAGCACTATGGTGCCACAATCCATCCCTATTAAATAGAGATATGGAGATGGCAGAAATGTCGAAAAATGGCAACCACAGTGGTCTTAGCTATTTCGAGACGGAAATCGAATTTCCGCAGCTTTTCTGTGCGGAAATCCGATTTTCGTAAAAAAAAATCAGCGGAAATCGAATTCCCGCACAGTCAAAGCTTGACTTTTGACCGGCGGAAATCCGATTTCCGTAAAGAATAGGTTTCTAGACAGGAGAATTTGATCTGCAATGGTTTTGAGTGAACAAGTTTTACCCCCTTTTGATTTTGAAGGCGAATTTTGTTTGATTTTGTTCAATCTATTAAGAGAGTATGTTCTCAACATATATATATGCTTTGTTTGTATCTTTCAATTTGAATTTTCATAATAAAACGACTCTGAATTGTTTAAATAACTCAACATAATTTTCATTGATTTAGGAAAACAACTACAATACAATTCAAAGTCCTAAAAACGAAACAAACTACATTGCAAATTCATTGGTTAAGGACTAATTATCTTGAGATTAAACACAATCTACTAATTATCTTGAGATTCATTATCTTGAGATCCATTATCTTGAGATTGAGATTCATTCAAATTTGTATTTGCCAAAGTCCTTCTCATAATTTCCTGACGTTTGAGACGATACCACGTTTGAGTTGTTGGCGAACAATTACGTACATCCTTATCAATGATTGCCCTATCTTCCGCCTCTTGTTTTTGATTGCCCTATCCTTATCAATGATTGCCCTATTTTGATCGCGAGATCTAGCCATTGATTTTCTCGGCGGGAATTGGATTTCCGTCTCTGGCGGAAACTGAGTTTCCGTAAAGAATTGGTTTCTTCACAGGAGATTGTTCCTTTTCTCAAACACAATGGTTCCTTTGCTCAAATATTTCATTATTCAAACACAATGGTATCTAAGTTACAATGGTCTTGAAGTATCATATTTTGAAGTATGTATATCTAGGTCTTGAAGTATAGAATAACAATTAAGATATTTTTTCCCAAATCATATTTTCATTAAACTTCGAACATAAACATACTAATTGAAACTAACACTAATAAAACTTCGAACATAAACATACTAATTGAAACTAACACTAATAAAACTTTGAACATAGTCATTGAAAGCACTTAAAATTCTACATGAGAATTTGAAACTAGTTCGTCTAATCAAGGTTGATTACTTCATCATTGTCTGAATCATAAATGGTTTGGACTCCAACTCTCTTTCCCCTTTTCTTCAAAATTCTTCTTTTTCGTTCTTGATAATAATCTTGTTGAGTCGGATCCATGTTAGCAACATCCATATCTATTATAATTGTCTCTTCTTCCTCTTCGGATTGGTACAAATCCATTGGGTTGCTTTCTTCAAGATTCACAAATGCGGCTTGTTGAAAGTTGTTTTTCTTCTCTTCTTTTCTTGCTAGCATCTTCATGTAATACCCAAGTATTGATTTTTGTTCTTCGTCAATTTCAATACTCTCTTCTTCTTCTTCTACCTTTATAGGTCTTGAAGAACTTGCTCCCCTTGAAAAACTTGATCCATTCCTAACGATTCCCGCTTCCCGATCTTTTCTTGCATTTTCTTATTGTTTAGCCCTTTTTATTCCAATTGGTCTTGCCATCTCCTTGTATTTCCAATGACGTTGTCCATTAGGTAGAATTTCGACACCATCAACTAATTCACCGGGAACATGACCGTTTTGGCTAGGATCACCAAGATTTTGCTCATTAGTTAATTCATAATCATATCCGGGGAGAGTTTTTCTTAAAACTTCGTAGCACGCATCAAACTTGAATGGAGCTTTGTTGGCATACATATATTGATCTCGAGCTTCTCGGACCTAAACAAGAAGAGTAGTAGTAAAAACGTTAGTATGCTTTCTAATTAAAAACTATTACGACTAACATTATGGGAAATATTTAATAGCTTACCAAGTCTTCATGTGATGTGCCACTTCTATTTTGTCGGTGAATACGGCAAAGAATTCCAACATACTCCACAACTTCTTTTCGAATGTGGTTTTTCCATCGATTTTGAGTCGAACGTTCATTTCTTTCATTAGGATTTCCTGTACATCTCTTAAAAAATGCAAAAACATTTCCCCAAAATTGAGATCCATTTTGTGCGGCACCAACGGTTCCATCACATGATACAAAAATAAAACAATTGGTAATGGCAAGATCTTCCTCAGGAGTGAATTTCTTAGCCACCATTTTGATTTGGTGATGAAAAAAAATTGAAAATTTGAAGGGAGAAAGAAAGAATCAATAGAAACAAGATTGATGGGGGTGGATTTGTCAAAGAGGGTGAATTTTCTTATATAGAAGAGATCCCAACGGATAGTTTTTTCGAATTTTGAAAAAAGAGTCGTTGGGGATCTGACGGTCATGAAAAAAATAGAAAGATGGATGGTTAGATGTTGAGGTGTAGAGGGGGTGTAAGGAAAAAAAGGTCAAACGGTAATATTTATGGGACGGAAATCCAATTCCCGCAGGACTTTTTGGCGGAAATCGAGTTTCCGTAAAAAGTTTTCTGCGGGAATTGGATTTCCGCCCTGCGGGAATTGGATTTCCGCCCTGCGGGAATTGGATTTCCGCCTCGCATCTCTATTCATATTGCCTGCTAATTATTGGTAGCAGGCAATAGAGAAGTCCTTCTCTATCCCTATTGAATAGGGAAATTTTGCACCATAGTAGTTGCCTATCTCTATTCAATAGAGAATTCTCTATTGAATGGGAACCATAGTGCTTGCTCTAATGGTATCAAGATTAAAGAAAAATAAAGAGGGCGTAAGCGATTTTTGTTGAAACTCAGAGACAATGAGAAGAATTGGAATCGGAGAGATGGGTCCTTTTCTTTCTGATGGAGGTGAAAGATAACCAAAGGGGAGAGTTTGTGAAGATGAAGCGATTGAGATCAAAGAAGAAATAATTTTTTCCATTTGGGGATAATGGATTAGGTTGGTGGAATTTGGAAATTGCCCTTGATACAATTATTAAAATGAAAAGAGAGGAGATTCATTCAATTCACGTGATTGATGATTTTTCTCAGACACACTCCTAAGATTACTATGCAGATGACCGATACAACCATCACTTGACTCGCAGGTTCTGTCCCTAGATCTTTCTTCTTCCGAAAATCAACCACAGAGTACAAGATCTAGCCCTTTTGACCGTATGGCAAAAACAATTTCAGTAGTAAAAAAAAACTGTTTTGGAATGTTGCAAAATTCATTGCATTTTAAAGTCAGATGGAACAAGTATTTAAAACCCTCTGTTATAAATAGTAATACTGCATTGTTTTCCCCCAATAATGATTCAGAGAGGATGAGTACTTGAGACCCTAATAAGGCTGGTTCCTATGGAACCTCTCAAATGAGCCCCTTTGCAATCTTAGGTGGACTAGCAAAGCTAGAATGGGGCAGTGGGTATCGATGGAAATTCCATCGACAGATGGAAAAAGCATTGTCGATGGAATTTCCATCGTCGATACAATTTCCATCTACCAACGGTAATAATTTGAATTTACCATTTACTATAAAATGCGGTAAACTTGAATCCAAAATTCACACCAAAGTTTTCACTCTCTCTTTAGCTCTTTCTACCCTCTTGCGCTCTCTTTCACTCTGTTTTCACCCTCTCTTTAGCTCTTTCTACTCTCTTTTAAAAATGGGAGAAACATCCAAATTTGGTAATTGGTCCAGAGTTGTGGCAGAAGCCGCCGAAAAAAGATACTGCGAGGGATACAAAAAAATAGAGGAATCCAAAAAACAGAGGAGAATTCAAGTTTTGGAAATTAACGAGGTCAAGGTTCCAGCTAGAAAGCAAAGAAAGGTTCAAACAAAAGGCAAGGAAAATCTCAAACCTCAAAATATGAAAGTGCAACCGAAAGGTAACTTGAGAATTATTAAAACTGGAAAAAATCCAGGACAATCATACAAAGAACGTATCGAATGGAAGTTGCTTCAGTTGAAAAAATTCAATAAGGGTTCAAAGATAGTGAGAGAGCAACAAACTGAAGTTCCTGAAGAAGATAAACAAGTGTTTGAAGATAGGCAGAGATTTTTCGCCAAGTCGATTTTTATGTATTAGATTCCAATGGAACCTCTCAAATGTGCCCCTTTGCCAAAAATAGTTAGTGAAAATATATGATGTAAAATATCTAAGAAATATGATGTTGTAAAAATTCTAAGAAATACGATGAATGTTGGAATCCTTTCTATATAAAAAAACAATCAAATCAATCAATATGGGATCGCAGTTTACAGAATCCGATGATGATCTTGCTCTTATCAATGCTTTCGTCTCCGTTCCTGTACCAGACGCACAAGAGTTTAGGCATGCAAGTTTTGGCAGGCATACGAGTTTTAGCACAAGAGTCAGAATTGGAAGGATCCTGAATGATTGTCGTATACTTGGAAATTATGCGCGTGAAGTCGCCGAAGAACAATGGGGATGGGATGAAGAACAAGTCGAAGCTTTGGCATCTGCCCACTATAATTTAGAGCAACCAAGGGTGTTTGCATTATGGCGTTGTTACCGCGTGTTAAAACAAAGTCTACCTGGATTTTTCTAGGTGGGCTAGAACAAAACATAACAACCAAATCAGCTTTAATTGTGCGATAGTAATGTAATTGGGTTATTTCAAATAAACGATGTAACTGTTGAAAAGCCTTGCACTGAAGTCGTTGAATGCGCCCATGAACAAATCCTCCTGCACATGCAAAAACATAATAGGTAATGGTACGGGAGAAAACACATGCAATCCTTGTTGTTTTCTCCCCTACCTTTACCTTACTATGTTTTGGCATCAATGCGATTCCCAAAAAACAATCGTCGGTTGAAATCCTTGCATTGAAGTCGTTGAACCGGCCGAACAAATCATGCACAAGCAAAATCATCGCATGACAAAGGTAGACGATAAAATTTCCAATGCTTGCTGTTTTATCGTCTACCATTGTCACGTGGATGGTTTTGCATCGGTGCAATGCATAATAAAACAAGCCTTTTTATGTTCTGGCCTAACACAGTCATTTATCTTGGTAGAGGTCAGCCGCCCGTAGTAGCGGTAGTTCGACCTTTACCAAAGATAAAGGACTGCGTTAGGCCAGAACATAAGGCACTATGTTTGACGAACTCTTCTCATCAACCCACATAACGATTAACAATAAAAGTTTTTAGGACACGGTAATGTCGTTCGTATTTGAATTTCTTTCCTTTACATCATTGCCATTCCTTCAAAGTCCTGGCCAGATTTTCATCTTCGGTATCTTCCGGAAAATGACCTTTGTTTAATCTCCCCAAGTGCATAAATTCATGGACTCTTAGGTGTATTTTTCTCCAACGCGACCACAACGTAGAGAGATCATGCACGACTTTGGAAGTACGTCTATCTAATTTGAATTCTGCAGTGACAGTAGTCCACAACTGTGGTTCATGTACTTTAACCCGATCACGTTTCATATCATTCAGGGTCGGATAAAAAATCATATAGTTTGTACAGAGACATAAATCTTCATCCCACGTAAACTTAGGACGAGGTTTTTGTGCATCCGGTAATGAATCTAAAGGATTTGCTGGTTTTTTCGGTGCGGTTTGTTTTTTAGAAGTTGTGGAAGATTTGCATCGCTTAACTGTTGGGTTACCATAGTGTGTAGGAGGAGTGGTATACCATCTCTTAAATGGAGGAGGAGTGAATAAAGGAGGAGGTTTCGATGAAGGTTCAATGTAGTAGTAGTTATGGACTAATTTTCCCGTAACGCTTCGAAATTTAGGTGATGCCGGAGGAGTACCGAGTAAAATAAAGTTTGGAGGAGAAGATGGTGGAGTTGAATATGATGTTAGAGTGGCTTGGGAAGATGATGGATTTGACATTACGAAAAAAGTTGATTTATCAGATGAAATCGAGAGCAAACTAGAGAAATATCGAACTAAGTTGTGAGTGAATGAAGTGAAGACCAAGTTTGAGTTTATATAGGATTGGGGCGTGAAATATAGGTCGTTGGATGACCCTAATCTCCTCGATCAAAATTCCATCGTCGACAGAAATTCCATCGAGGTCGATGGAATTTGTATCTGTCGATGGAATTTCCATCGACGATACTATTTCCATATGGCGTTGCAAAGTTGCAAATTTGCAACTTTGCAACGTCAAAACCCTTGTTTGCTAGGTCCATAGTGTGACAAAACACCCTTAATTTGTGTTTTTGGTGTCCCCTTCCTATGGGTAAGGTAAATCTTTTGATTTGCCTTATTTGCCCCACTATGGAAGGGGAAAATCAACTAAATGAGTAGGCATACCGCCAAATTTGGCGGTTTGCCAGACCATATAGAGTCACTAGCGATCGCTAGTGACTTCCTCTGTAGAGATTGACTCTCTCGACATAGTATATGAATCTCGATACCGAGATAAAGAATCTCGACCACAAGATTCTTAAGATCGATCGACGGTGACTCCATATTTTGTAATAAATGCATCCAACGACCCAAATTTCCAACCTCTATAAAAAAAAAAATTAATCATTTCAAACTCACACTTCTCCTGACAATCTCTCAGAGAGTTTTTTTGCCCATCTTTCTTCGCACAACTAGCTTTCTCAGTTTTTTTTTTTTTTTTTTTATCATGGATCCACATTTTGGAATCAATAGTCAAACCCCCCAATATGGAGTGATTACTCAAGATCCACGTTATAGAATATGGAGTCAAGAATCAGCCCATAGAAATGTTACTCAAGAAAACTCCCAAGATACCACCAGAAAAGGAAAGAAAGCTGCAGGGCCAAAAAAACCTAAGGGTGAAAAGTTCACAATTTATGAAGATGAGAACATTTGCCGCAGTTACGTTTACTTTACTCGGGATTCAGTTGCGGGTATACACCAAAATCACAAAACCCTTTGGGGCAATATTTTTGACAAATTTCAAACTGAAACTGGTAATCCCAAGTCTCATAATGTTGGAAGCCTCTTGATCGCTTTGGCCATATTTCTTCTGAGGTTATGTTGTATGTGAATGCACTCACCCAAGCCACTCGAAACAGGCAAAGTGGTGAGGGTCAAAGGGATATTGATTTTATGTGCCGGTCCGACTGGATTCACAAGACTGGTAAAATTTTCTACTTTGAGACTTGCTTCTTCATCTTGAAGGTGTTTCCCAAATTCGACCTAGAGATTTTGGCAGGTAACATGCAGATCCCCGAGTTATCCCCGCACACTCAAACCCAGAATGGAAGCCCCTTTGAATCACCTTTTTTTGGTGTCACAGAACAGAGAAACATCCTTAAATGTCATTGTTTTGCCCATCTGAATGTACTCGTAGGTGCAATCCGCTGGCTTCCCGTAACCTAGAATCCTCAGAGCTGCAGTAACCTTCTGCTCAGGATTATGACCTCTAATATTAAGTGCATCATACTAATTGTTAGGGCATTGTCCGGTCAAACCCACTAGCGTTGGTATGTCAAGCTAGTTGTCAGTTTTAGGTGTCAAAATTCAATTCTTGATTTAGCCTACTAGAGTTTAGATTTCGGAAATGGGATATAGACAGAGTAGTAGAGACCTTGAAGACGAAGACTGTGAAGACAAAGAAGACATCAATTATTCTTCATCGACAAAAGGTTAGTAGGAGTTATGACTTTATGGATATTCTTCTATTTCTACTTTCTCTATTCTTTCGAAATATAGTCGACTACTTTAGTAGT
>JAJJMA010082703.1:0-15611 GCA_023529015.1 Papaver nudicaule
AAGTGTTTTCTCGCTTTAGTGCCCATCCTATGCCTATGATCCTTCGAACTGCCCTATCGATCCTAATATCTTCCAAAAGGTTGTTGGTCTCTTTAGTGGCGAGTGTCTGAAGGATGCCTGCGATCCTCGTAACCCGCTTTTTTCTTTTGAGAAAATCTTTCTTTACTTCAGATGGTAAGTGAGCTTTGTTTTACTTTTAATTTGTTTATTTAGGTAGTGCTGCCACTTAATAATTTGATCTTCGTTTCACAGGGCGATCATCACAAAAGGAGCTTGCTAAACTAATCATTCCATCGGCATGATGATGTGTATTACTATGAACGAAAATTTCTCAAAATGCAGGAAGAACTGGTTGTTGGAAAACGTCAAATTGTTGTTGAGCGTGTTAAGATGGCAGGTATGTCCAGTGGCGGAGCCAGGAATCCCACATGGGGGGGGGGCTAAAATAATTAGGCGGTTTTGGCGGCCGTAGGCCGCCGATTTTTTTTTGAGTGTTTTACATCATAAGCAACGATTTTCTTTCGAGTTTAGGCTTTTTTTACTATGAACATCGCAAATTAAAGAGGTATGTACAAAAAAATGGGAATTAGATGGGCTAAATTATAGAAATTCTATATATTGGGGGGCAAAAATATGTAAACACAAAGATTTTAATGAACTAAACTCTAATATTAAAATAACTGGTGGGTTAAATGCTAAATTCAAGGGGACGGGTGGACTAAACTTAGGGACTTGGTGGGCTAATTTTTTTTTTTTTTTTTTTTTTATAAGGGTGAAAATAAGGCTTAATGGGTAATTATCAGAATTAGGGGGGGGGCTACAACCAGGTCTAGCCAACCTTTGGCTCCGCCCCTGGGTATGTCTCTTCTTGTTTTGATTTTTGTTAATTCTCATAGCCGATGCTGAACTCCTATTGTCGATGTAAAAAAGGGGAGTTGAATGAGGAGAAGGAAAAACTTCGTTGAGCTAACCTAGCTCTAGAATACTTACTCTCAAGCAAGCCGTAAATAAACAAATGTGGCTTATGACCTGGAAAAGGGCCAACGAGATCATCTCGCGGGCTTGCTAAGGAAAATAATGAAGCTTTAATTGACCGAGATTACTACCAAAGGAAGAGATCCGAAGCTGAAATTAGTCTCAATCAAGAAAGAAAGAGAAGGTCTTCTGTCGAGGGCCTTCTTAACGACGAGAAAGAAAAGAATCGTCGGATGGCACAGGAGATGCACCAATATATACCAACTCGATATAAATCGCTTGACCAAAGAGCGAGATGATGCTCGGAAGGACCAAGCAGTTCGTGCCTCTGGCAAAGTTGCGATTGGAAAATTGGATGATCAAATTAAGAACTTAAAAATTCAACATGCTGCCTTGAAGAATGCTAACAATGATTTGACAAAGTTGAACGAAGGCTCAAAGAAGGGTTATAATGAAGTTAGCAAAGACCTTGTGAAGGCTAACTCCTCGAAAGATTAGTTCTCGAGAATGGTGAATGAGTATCGAATTGAGCTTGCTAAACTGGGGTGGAATCCTGATTTTGATATTAGGAAGAGGGTTACCAGACCTCGTTTTTCCAACGAGCAGGAGGTTACTGACTATGTTGTGACCAAAGAAAGTAGAATATCTAGCTTTAAATATTTTATTGTAAATTTGGTATGTCCTCGAAGTCCGCTCTAACTTGTCTTTCCTGGCTTTTAGGTATCGAAATGAGTTTAAAACATGCCGCTGCGAAAGCTGAGCTGGATAGGGATAATGCCTCTGCCCTACTGATTACAGAATCGGCCCTGAAAGTACAGTTTGAAAAGGAAGCGAAGAGAAATGCTTGAGAATTGGCTATCGAGCGTAACTGCCGTCTCGAAGAAGCAAAGAAAAATGCTCAGGAGTTGTCTTACGAACGTAACCGACGCCTCAAAACTGAAGAGAGTTTGAGGAAAACTATCAATGCCCTCGCGCTTGCTCAACCTCAACTAAATTTGGTGATGCTGTGACGGATGAAATCGGAGATGGCGCAGGGTCTTTTATCGAACAAGGCTTGTCGAAAGCATGGTCGAGCTCTCTTTAGGCGTATCCAAGTTGAACCTGCTGACTATGGAGCTTTGGGTGCGGATGATTCTGACTTAGGGCTTGAAGGTGACGAGAAGTTGATTCCTCATGAGGTTTTTATTAGGCTTGTTAATGAGCAGCTTGGACCCGAAGAAGTGAAGAAAGATGATTCTGAAGACGACGGTCCTAGTACTGATGATGATTCCAAGAATAATTCTAAGAGGGACCTCGAGGATGATTCTAAGGATACTGTTGTGGATGATGATCCCGAGGTGAATGCTGGGGGTGAGCCAAAAGATACTGCCGAAGGTAATCCCCAGAAGGAACCCAAAGATGATATCGAAGGGAGTGATGGTGGTGATAAAAAGGATGACGCCGAAGCATTTGCAGAGGAGGTTGAGAGGGACTTAAAAGGGAAGGGTACTTTATTTGAAGAATCTTTATTGGAATATAGCGAGGAGAAGGAAGAAGAGAGGGAGAGAGTACCTTCTGACAGCAAAACCAAAGGTCAACGTGTAAAGAATATCGATGAGTGTTTGGAAGAGGAAAGAAGGTTATCTTGCATGATGGATCAAGTTCACGAAGCCCCTTCTCGAGATATCTTTTCTGACGTCCCACTTACTGTTGCCTGAAGCTTTCTTCTTTGTTTTGATTTTTTGTATTGCGAACCTTCCTGCAATGAAAGATTTTTTGTACTCTGGTTGCTTTGTGTTTTGTATGTAATTGTTTAGTAACTCGTGATCAGGCACGTAGTTTTATTTTGCAAATTCTAGGCTCCTAAGGTTTCTTAGAGTGCAACTTCAGGGATTAATTCGATATGGGAGACGGTAAACCAAGCTAGTGGGGGATGCGGATCACCCTTTTCGTAGGCTTTTCGCTACCTGCCCTGCCTCAAGATGGCGTTGGCTATCGAAGTCGTAGGTACCTGGTTGGCATGAGTACATAGGAGGCTTATGGTAGGCAGCTACTTTTGGCATCGATAATAAAGTAGCAATATGGGGGAGTGCCGGTCAAAGCTGGAACTTAGACATGGTATTGTGTTCCTATCGCGGCCTGGAGTTCAACCCCTTGATTCTCGCTTGGCCCTCCTCGAGGCTATATATGATTTTTGAAGGAGGTCCCTTAGTTGCGGAACTCGCTTTCCATTCCCGTGAATGTAAGCTAATTAGCTGCCTCGGGGTTCCATCCACCCTAATGGTAAATGTTAATTCCATTTATTGTCCCCACGACGCCTCATCAGGGAGGTTTTATTTATCGCAAGGTAGTGGGTTCAAATGCCTCTTGGCTTATGTAGCCTCGATGCAAAGTACCCACCGCTGACGGGGTGTCTTGTGGGTAGAGGAATGTGCCGTGTAGCTCGTAGGGCCCTTATGACTACATCGACATCATCTTAATGCCTAACGTGGTAGGACTTTTTTATTTTTGGCGTCAGGGCTTGTATGTATATATGGCGCTTTTTGTATTTATGGCATCAAGGCCTTGGCGTCAGGGCCTTTTTGGAGAGATGCCTAACCGAGTAGGTCATATCCTATGTAAATAGGATCTGGAGGTTGTATCGAGATATAAAAGATCGAGCTGTTTAATTTATTCCACTAATAAGGGCCATCAGAGTGCCTTGATTACATTCAATGTCTAATTAAGATGCTTTAAATACTTTCCTTCGATTAAAGTATTCATGCGCTCGCCCTTGAAGTTAATTAGGCTATATGTGTCGTTTCCCATTGTTTTTTCGATGAAGTAAGAGCTTATCCAGGGTGGTTCTTCTGAAGTTTGTTGTACGGTTGTAAGTTTTTCGTTTTTTTCGATGATGTTGTTGCGTGGCTTCGAACTTACTTCACTTACTGTTTTGAGAATGACGCTACTTTGCTTAGATGGCGTACTGGAGCCGATGTTACCTTGCTTGATATTTGTTATCATAAATTGTTCTCTGTTCCTGCACCACTGATTTCTTTCTTACTTAGTAGATCCTATGTTCGATTGTGAATTTAATTTTTGTTTCTTCACAGGGCCACCTTGTTGTAATTGCTATGCCATCGAAGTTGTTGTCATTCCTTGATGTCATTCCTTGCTCTGACCTCCCAGGACTGTATTTCGAACCTTCCTTTTGCTGAATTTCGATTTCGTTGCAGATGCGGGCTTCGGATGGGTCTCCCATTATTTATGCGATCCCGTAGGTATTGGGAATCGAATTCTTCAATGCAGCGTCGATGCCACTCTCATTAATCTGTGTAACCATGGCCTTCCCATGATGGTTGTGTAAGGAGAGTCGATGTCCACCACAAAAAATGGTCTGAGGAGCTCAAGCTTTCCTACATATACTGTTAGAGGTAGCTCTCCTCTTGGCACCGAGGGTTTTCCATTGAATCCAAAAATATTATAAGTTGAGGGAATTAGTGCTGCCTGCTCGTTAAACATCTGTTCATGGGTTCTCCTGAAAAGTATATCAACAAAACTTCCTGGGTCCACCAGCACTCTTGGCATTGTGATACTTTCGATGTTCAATGTTATTACCAGTGGATCATTGTGTGCCCTTCCCCCATCTGGTATGTCCTCAGCGGAAAAGAAGACTGGTTTTTTCTGTCATTCCTCAAGTGGCTTCCTCGTGGCTATGCTCATTACTTTTTTGCCTTCGACGTCTCTTTTGTGAATTCTATCTGTGATGTTGTTGCGAAAACTGTACTCGCTGGTCAGAGAGTGTACCATTGAATTGCAATCTTTGAATTTCGGGATATCCTTATCTATCGTAATTACGTACGCCTCATGCTTCTTTGCCTCTTGTGGCTGTGGTTGTTGCGCAGGTGGATTTGGTAATTCGAGGAGCTGATCGAATTTTCCCTTTGACATAAAGTGATGCACCTGATCTTGTGTCGTGATGCATTGCTCGATAGGGTGACTATAAAATTTGTGAAATTGGCAATATTCCCTCGAATTTCTAGTGTGCGCAGGTTGATTTCCTCGACTCCTTGGGTAGTGAATCTCGCTTGCTGACTCGGATTCTTCGATGCATGTTAAAGCGACTTCGAGAGGTACACTCAGCTTTGCAGTTTCCTGTCTTGGAAGGGGGGAAATCCTGACCTCTGTACTCTGAATTTCCTACTCTTGTATCCTCCTTTGTACCCACGTCGAGAATCATTGCCTCTATTTCACTTTATCCCCATTGTTATATATTCTGTTATCGTTATACCTCCCATCACCAAATTTTCCTTCACATCCATACCGTCCCACATCATTCTGCCTATCTCGCTTAAAAGACTATCCTCCTTGGATGTCCATTGGCTGATGTTGCGTTGATCTGAATACCCTTTTGACTTCTTCTCGCTCTTCGAGGGATAAGATATTGATCGAATGCACATGCTTTGACACGCTATCCTTTCCCTGAGCTGCCTGTTCTTTGATTTCCTCGAGTGCAATTCGGCATTTTTGTATTTTCGCAATTCCAGCAGTGTTTCAATGTTCTTCGAGAATATCTTGTCGTATATAAAGGATGATCTTTATCCAGTGCGTTTAGGTAAGCTCGAACTTTGTTTTTTTCTGTAGCGCCATTTCCAACCTCAACACACTGTGTCGTCCATCGTTCTGTTATGCTCTTGGTAGACTCCTTCGGCTTTACCCTAATGTTGAATAGATTCTCCACTCCTGGTTTTGATGAGTTGTTGTAAAGGAAGTGCAACAAGAAAATTTTGGATATATCATCGAAGGATGATATTGAGCATGCACCAAGCCAGCGCCTCTCCTTTCAAACTCGATGGAAAATACTTGCAAAGTACTTCGTCTTTGTCAGCCTAAGCTAAGAATAATCTCTGATACATCTTTATGTGATGTGTTGCATCTCCACTATCATCGAAGATTGAGTTGAAAATTGGCATTGTGCATTTAACTGGGATTGGCTTGCTTTGAAGTTTGTAACTAAGCGTTGACCGATTTACTTCACTGATTGCTTGCTTTAACTTTAAGTTTGTTATTGGGTGCTCCTTGTTTTCGAGGAGTTCTGTTCGTAATGCTTTAATCTCGTTCATCATGACCTTTTAGAATGCAACTGCTTCTGCATCTCTTCGTGCTTGCTCATTTTCGTATACCAAGTGGATATTATTTCCCATCGAGCGAATATTGGGTTCGATGCATTTCCTTTATCAATATGCTCGGTTCTGCCGTGCGAGCCGGCTTTTGAATAGGAATATTATCTTATTGGCGATTTAAGCTTCTAATGCAGGCTTTGGCTATGGTGAGAGTTTCATAAATTGTTCCTTCTGTAATTCGATGTCGATTTTTCGCTGGCCTTTTTGTTGGCTTCGATTAGTTTTATCTTCATCTTTCTGTATTTTCGCATTAGTGCTTTGAACTTTTCTGCTCTTATTGTTTCCTCTTTTGTCGGCTGTCTTCTTTGTAACACGATGTCTTATTTTTCTACCTCGATGACCTCGTTGTTTCCCTGCTCCGGAAATCCATTCCCATCTGGGCCCAAGTCTTCAACTTCCACATGCTCTTCTACTCTTCGGTCCTTACTCTGAACTGTGCTCCCCATTTCTGGTGAATTCCTTTGCTAACAGATTGCCTTATGTTGTGTTGCCTCGATGAATCTGTCCCTTGCCTTGGGTATCTGATTGGACTTCAGTTAGAGCATTGCTCGGTTGAACCCACTAATGTTTATTTCTCAAGTCAGTTGTCAAGTTTATTTGACCAAAACACAATCCTTGATAAGTCTACTCTACAACTCGGACTAGGATAGATTTAGGAATTCGAGACGAAGACCATTGAAGATGAAGACCGAAGCTTACATACTTGATTAATATCGTCCTCACTAAGAAAGGTTTTCCTTTCAAGTTTCGTATTTACAATTCTATCATGAAAATAGTCTATGATGTTGTTTATGTGATCCGAAGGATTATAAAGATTAGTTCTCTTAAGCATTTAAGTCATTTCATGACCAATGCTCAAGTAGAACTAGTCTAAATGCAAGCGCGATGCGCGTGCCGTTCCATTTAAGAAAAATTCAACATGGACATACCTATCCAAGAATCTTAGTTGTAGTTTTCATGGAGGAGGCGCTGCTGATGTGGGAAATATTAGTGGTGGCGGCGGTTAAAATGACGGCGTTATTGGTGGTGGTGTTGGTTGTGGAGGTGACGGAGGTGTTGTACTGATGTGCGGAGTTGGTATGCTGATGGCGGTAGAGTTTGAGGCGGTGATATATCGAAGGGAAAGAGAAACATTATGTGGGATAGTAAGAGGACTGATTAAGGAAGGATTTTTAGTATAGGGATATTTTAGTCTTTTCATCGTTGATTGAAAACAAAGGCCTCATGAAAATACATGTGTCCTTAATATTAGTAAGATGTGAAATATTGAGTTAGATCTTAGATTGCGTGAACAGCGTACGCGTTCAAGTACGCGTTCATATCTTGGACAACGTTTCTAATAGAGCTTTAGCACTTTGTATGTGCGCGTTCACGTACGCGTACATGCGAACTCAGGAAGTTCCTGAACTCCACATATTGCTCTATGTACGCGTACATATAAACCATGGAAAGAACATATCAACAGCATACGCGTTCATGTACGCGTTCATGTGTTGACGTTCTTGCCTATTATGATTAGTTTCTTGCAAGCTTTCACAACATGGCCCATGAAACTCATGTCCACAATTTTTTTTGAGTTCGTATACTTGTGTATGGACTCCATAGCATGCCCAAACTTATTTGAGCCATAGCCATCCTTCTTGATCAAGGCGAGTCTTCTCACAACCATAAGGTTTCGACTAACGGGTTAGAAGAAGATTAAGTTGAACCTCAATGCAAGCCTATGGACTTTTCCAAGTTCGGAAACTTGCTTGAGCCTCACTCAAGGTTTCTTAACTTTAAGGTAAAGCCTCCCTTGATGATCACTATAAATAGATGACCTTATGCAAGATACAACTTCAATCCTCTACACATCTGTGTATCCTTGCATAAAAGTTGGTCGTCATCTCGAAGTCCTTTGGACTACGACTATTGAAAGACTTCACTTGAGGACCGTGAAGCACATGTCGGAAGTAAAATTCCTGATCATGTATCTTGGGTCGATTGAATTTTTTCAATCTTATCACGACCAAGATTTGATAGAAACTTCGTACGGAGGATCTCGCAACGTAAGCCCCAGAAGTTCCATAACGCAAATTCACGAAGTAGGTTCAATACTAAGTTCGTCAAGCATTAGGAGGTAAAACTGTCTAGGCTAGATCAATAAAACCTATTAGGTAAAATCGATTTCCATTAACCTTGACTTTAAGTCTAAAGGAAACCACAATCGTATTCTTGTTTTTCAACAGAGTACTTTTAGGCGTCCTGTTAGAGGCAGGGTAGCGCCAGTCTTCACGAAGGGAAGTGGAGCAACTCCTAGGCCTGTAAAGGACGTCACCTAGGGAAATCAAGTACGTAGGTTTCTGCGGGAGCCAAGAAACGTAGGAACACATTGGTTGTTGAATTGTTTGGAGGGTTAATTCAGTCTCGATACATTCCAGTCCGAAGTCTGAGAGTAGGCTAGCGTCTGTATTCACTTAATACTGAAGGTGTTCACATCTGGACGAGGTCCCGGGGTTTTTCTGCTGGTTTGCAGTTACCTCGTTAACAAAATTTCTGGTGTCTTGTATTACTTTTCCCTTTCGCATTTTATTATCACAACCTCGAGTGAATCCATCTCTATTGAGATCTACAAGAAGGTGTTCTTGTTAGGGTTCGGTTCTCTGAACTATACTCAGGTTGTTGTTTGAATATTGATTTGTGAGATCGTTCAAACAACCTAAATCAACTAGGTTCACGAAAACTAAAAGTTGATGGTATATCTCGGTATCCCCTCTTTTTCAGTTGGTATCAGAGCATGCAAACACCTTGAAAGACATAACTGTTTGTGTTTGACGCTTTTGTGAACTATGAACACACATTATTCTGCTAATGTTAGTGTTCCACCAGTCTTTGATGGCACAAACTATCTATGGTGGAAATCCGCCATGCGCTCTTTTCTTCAATCACGAGACTATCAGTGTTAGGTCTTTGTGAATAATGGGTTTACCATACCCACTATCAAGAACGGTGATATTGTAAAGGATAAAACTCCTTCAGAATACTTCGTTAAAGAAAGACAAGAGGCCAAGATAGATTCTGATGCGCTTAATGCGATCATACATGCAGTAACCCCAGAACTTCAACATCATGTTTCTACATGTAACACGTCTAAGAAAGCATGGGATACTCTACAAACCATATTTGAAGGCAACACTTCAGAGAAAGAAGCTCGACTTCAAATTCTCCCGTCAGACTGGGAAAATCTTCGTATGTCTGATGAAGAGACCTTTTAAGAACTCAATTACAGACTCTCCGCAATTATTAATGCCTCGCAATCGCTTGGAAAAACAATTGAGGAAATAGAAATTGTGAGGAAAATCTTTAGGTCTCTACCTTCAAGATATGATTCAAAGAAGCATGTCATCCAGGAGTCATATGGTTTTGATATAAAAAGGGGTGATCTAATCGCTAAGCTAAAAATCTTTGACAAATATTTAAAGCCAAAAACCATAGCGTTTAAAGCTCTAGAGGATTCTAATGATTCCGAAGATCATATTATATCAGAACATGATGATGATTCTTAAGTTGTGTCTTTTATTACACGACAATTTAGAGATCTCTTGAAAAAACGAAACAAACGTTTCACTAAAGATGTCCCCTCATCGAAAACTCCTCAGAAAAATATCTCGAAAGAGGAAGTAAAATTATTGATGATGATATGCCTCAATGTTTTAAATGCAGAGGTTTTAGTCATCTTGCACCTGATTGTGCAAACTTTAGAAGATACACTAGAGGAAGAGCTCTTGTTGCAGCCACATTGGATGAATCTTCAGATTTCTATGAATCCGAAGAAGAAATAGATAATTGTGCACTCAGTGCAATGAATATTGATTCTATCCCTGACAAGTCTGTCTTGAACGTGAAATCTTCTATTGACATTATGAGAAACCTTGGTTCAAAGAAACCAGAATTACTCGAAAATTGTACTTATTGCGGCATGGAAGGACACATATACTCTCATTGCTATCGCTATAAGAAAAAGGTAAGATATGTCAATAAACTTCAAAGAAGAACAACCAGGCTGACAAACTCGCTTCAAATGATTCGTGAATCATATCACAAAAAGGAAATGAAAGGTATGTCTTCAAACTCCTCTTCGAACAAAAGATTCTTGCAGAGAGATGAATCTCATCATGTTAAGAGAAAAAGAATTAGAACTAAGAAATCTAGACCTGAGGAGAAAAACTTGGTTCAAGAAGATGAGCAAAAACTTGCTCATCCTATCACAAATTAATGTGAAAGGAAAATGTGCGACTATTTTTTTATGTGTTCCGAGAAAAATGTCTATGCACATAGAAAGGACACCCTGGTAACCTCTTGCTTCTTGTATGTTCTTATTGATTTATGGAGGCCCTTGTATCTTGAATGTTCGTTAAAGCCATATTAAAAATTAAAGGATCCGACAATAATTATCATCTCTCCTGTTTGTTGAGCTATGCTCCAAAGAGATGAATCCACGCTCAATTGATTATGTGATCAATTGTCCTGATGGTTTGTGACCAGAAAACCCCAAAGCGGTTGTCACGATTGTCATCCTAAGCATTCTTTGCCAACACATCATAATAATAAGAGTCCAAAATGTAATGACTCGATGTGAATATCAATATTCTCTGAACAAACTCCAATTATTCCCCCTGCCTCTGGCTCCTAAGGCAAGAGTCGAGACGAGGACCCATGAGAAAGGTTGGAATCAGGCTCGAGAAGAAATCATGCAATTAGATATATGTCTAAACATGTTATTGATATTAAAACTTAATAGCTATGGTGATTAATGAGTAAAATCATATATTGGGACACACTGAATCCTTAAGTTAACTATTACTCGTGAACAAGTGTACCCATCTTTGATTCGTGAACAACACGTTTCGGAACCGACTTCCTTCTTAAGGAATACTCATATATGGTCTATGTTTATTTTTGGAAATTATTTTCCAGAAAACCTCTATTTAAAAAGAGGTCTTGGGTGATATTCTCATATCTCTAAGAACGTGTTCATGGATACATCAACTATTCTCTCTATCACCAAGGTGAAAAGTCTGTCGCCATGAAATCCGATGAGAATCCTAGGTTTTTTTCCAAAAGAAACTAAGAAGAATCTTTTGAAAATCAAAAAGAATAATATGATGAAACCTAGATCCAATACTCCCAAGAATCATAGAATTGCTTCTATTGTAAAAGAATGCAAAGAAACTAGAAGAGAAGTTCAAACTCTTGGTGAAGTATTTTTGAAGTCATTAGAAGTTCAAGATGCTATGGTGAAACAACATGAAGCTTTTCTTAACAGCCTCAACCATAAGTTTCACGAACCGTACGTTCCCATGAGCACAACTAATGTTGAAGGAACGGGAGACATTGATAATTTTATCAATAATCTTATGGCATAGTTAACTCCTTTTCAAAAGTTTATCTTTTTCCTTAGGGTTTTGGGTAATCACTATGCTAGAAGTAGTTATCTCATATTCATGGCATTGCATGCTTGTACTACGTCCATGTTTTCTTTTCATCCATTAATAGAGGTTATTTAATTTAAATTTTAATTGATGATTGCAATACTTGATCTTAATTGATTATCTTTATGAATGTATTGCAAAAATCGTGAACTTGCTTTTTTAGCCATATCACCCGTTCGGGTAAAGCAGTTTACGAAGAACAATCAAAATCCATGCTTCTGACTCTTATGGCTAAGGGGAGACGATTTTGATAAGGAGGAACCTCGTAGGATACAATGTTGGACGCTGGATAAAATGTTGTACCTTTGATTCTTAGTCTTACGTACAACCACTAGGAAGGGGTAACCTTATGTTTTCTCTATAGGTGATGGTTGATCGAAACTCTCTGAGAATTTGGAAGATTAAACCTTGAATTCCTATTTGACCGTAATTGGCTAGGGAAGAAAAACATAATTAAAATTTCACTTGTAAAATTGTGCTTTAACCCAAGAATTTATTTAAAATCCTTGCTTGAGAAGGTCGTCGCGTTGTTCTTTAGGGAATGACACAAAATGGGGGAGAGTTCTTTTGAACTTGTGCTTCATGGTAATATCTTTTGGGGGTGTGTGGATGTGGAAATTGCGAGAGAATTGCATCTTTTTTATCTCTCGTTTCAGGTTTGTTTACTTTTGTTTACATTGATTGATGCTATTTTATGATGATTCCTATTTTTCTTTTTCTTTTGTCTATTTTTGTGACAAAACGGGGGAGAAATCTTGTAGTAAGGGGGAGTAAAATCTTCTAACTACTTAGACAATTGTCTACGACATTGTCGTAGGGGGAGTAAAATCGATGTGCTTGTCATGTCAAAGCAAAAGTTAGTGTATTGAGTAAGGGGGAGAACATATCATATTGTGAAGTATCTTTAAGCATCGATGCAATATGCTTACAAGTTTTATATACTACTCAATTGCATAACAAACTCTTGTTGGACTATGCCCTTCTAGAACCAAGATGTGTGGTGACTTTGAGTTTGTTATCTCTACCTTGAATCTTCACTTGCAGGAACACTCTTATTTGAAGACGTTGAAGATTACAAGAAGATCAAGTACATTATGGTTAGGGCTAAAAGATTTTACTTTTTGAATCCATATGTAAGATTGGTTTTGTCACTAAAATTGACAAAGGGGAAGATTGTTAGAGCATTGCTCGGTTGAACCCACTGATGTTGCTATCTCAAGTTAGATGTCAAGTTTAGTTGACCAAAACATAATCCTTGATAAGTCTACTCTACAACTCGGACTAGGATATATTTAGGAATTCGAGACGAAGACCATTGAAGATGAAGACCGGAGCTTACATACTTGATTAAACATATCGTCCTCACTAAAGGTTAGAAAGGTTTTCCTTTCAAGTTTCTTATTTACCATTCTATCATGAAAATAGTCTATGATGTTGTTTATGCGATCCGAAGGATTATAAATATTAGTTCTCTTAAGCATTTAAGGCATTCCATGACCAATGCTCAAGTAGAATGTGGAATATTGAGTTAGCTCTAGATTGCGTGAACATCATACGCGTTCTTGCCTATTGTGATTAGTTTCTTGCAAGCTTTCACAATATGGCCCATGGAACTCATGTCCAGAATTTTCTTTGAGTTCGTATACTTGTGTATGGACTCCATAGCATGGCCAAACTTGTTTGAGCCATAGCCATCCTTCTTGATCAATGCGAGTCTTCTCACAACCTTAAGGTTTCGACTAACGGGTTAGAATAAGATTGAGTTGAACCTCAATGCAAGCCTGTGGACTTTTCTAAGTTCGGAAACTTGCTTGAGCCTCACTCAATGTTGCTTAACTTTAAAGCAAAGCCTCCCTTGATGATCACTATAAATAGATGACCTTCTGCGAGATACAACTTCAATCCTCTATACATCTGTGTATCCTTGCATAATGGTTGGTCGTCATCTCGAAGTCCTTTGGACTACGACTATTGAAAGACTTCACTTGAGGATCGTGAAGCATAGCTCGGAAGTAAAATTCATGATTCTATATCTTGGGTCGATTGAATTTTTTCAATCTTATCACGACCAAGATTTGATAGAAACTTCGTACGGCGGATCTCGTATCTTAAGCCCCAGAAGTTTCATAGCGCAAATTCACGAAGTAGGTTTAATACTAAGTTCGTCAAGCGTTATGAGGTAAAACTGTCTAGGCTAGATCAATAAGCCCTATTCAGTAAAACCAATTTCCATTAACCTTGACTTTAAGTCTAAAGGAAATCACAATCATATTCTTGTTTTTCAACAGAGTACTTTTAGGCGTCCTGTTATAGGCAGGGTAGCGCTAGTCTTCACGAAGGGAAGTGGAGCAACTCCTAGGCCTGTAAAGGACGTCATCTAGGGGAATCAAGTACGTAGGTTTCTGCGGGAGCCAAGATACGTATGAACACATTGGTAGCTGAATTGCTTGGAGGGTTAATTCAGTATCGATACATCTAGTCCGAAGTATGAGAGTAGTCTAGCGTATGTATTCTCTTAATACTGAGGGTGTTCACATCTGGACTAGGTCCGGGGGTTCTTCTGCTGCTTTGCAGTTTCCTCGTTAACAAAATTTCTGGTGTCTTGCATTACTTTTCCCTTCCGCATTATATTATCTCTGATTTATATAATTGAAGTAATTGCAAGTTTGTTGATTCATAACCTCAAGTGAATCCATCTCTATTGAGATCTACAAGAACGTGTTCTTGTTACGGTTCGGTTCTCTGAACTATACTCAGGTTGTTGTTTGAATATTGATTTGTGAGATCGTTCAAACATTGGTTCATGAAAACTAAAAGTTTGTGGCATATCTTGGTATCCCCTCTTTTTCAACTTCGATGCCATAGTGACAGTGAACTGCAAAAAAGTAACAAACCCGTGAGGTCCAGGGCGGCTACCTCAGTGTACTATTGGTCTGTCATGTATACTAGCGGTTATAACAGAATCTGACATGCGAAAGTTTAAGGTGTTTTTTTATTTTTGTACGACCCAATGAAATTCCTAGGGTTTCTGACGCTGTGCGTTTGTTCTCGTTGTAGAGAACCTAAGTTAAGTGGAGGAAGAACTGGTGACCTTATGTCGAGCACCATGTGTGCATATTTCTGGCATTACAGACCGGAGCTGCTAGTGATGTTTTAAGCACAATTTATCTCCTTCCCTGCAATAATTCTACATTCATTTAAAAACCTATTAATCAATAGCACAAACCATCCACATTTAGACTCTATTCTGCAACACAGCAGCAGCAAGAGCTTACATTTTCCTCTTATCTTTTCGTTCAAACCTTACCCAATTCTCCGTACTATTGTCACGTTAAACACTAACCCAAACCACACAGAACTCGACCCAATCTACAGTTCTTTTTTGTCTTCGAAAATCTGCCTAATTCTCTTTGAAAGTTCCCACCTGAACCTTGATTAAAAAAAACAACAACATCATCTTCCTTCTCACTGTATACCGGCCAGAAATTATGCCCAAACTCTACCCTATAGTTCTTTAATAACTCGAACCGGTTCTTCTTTCTTCCTTCAACTTTGCACAGATTTTTGAAGAAGAATTTGAGGGAGAAGATTTGAGGGAGAGAGAGGGAGACGCAGTCGAAGTTGAGAATAAGAGATAACATATAGGGACATAGGGTATTAGAGTTTCTTACTTCGGTTTTGTTAGAACTAAGGGAGGAACCAGACACACGACAGCAAAGTTTTCTAAAAAGGTGCCACGTTCCAACTAAAACAGGCTAGCGGGTAAACCCGCGGGTTACCAAGCCGGGTCGGGTAAACCCGAATTTCCTTCGGGCGGGATTTTTCCAACCCTAACCCGACTTGGTCATCTGATGGGTTGGGTCGGGTCCCTAATTGTCAGCTCTAGTTGAGCCATGGTAAGAAGAAGAAGAAAAGGACAACGAAGTTTGTGAAGGAAAGGAAACTCGGGAAGAGAATGAGTTAACATAGAGGGAACCGATCCTCAGACCAAAAAACCTCTTTGATAATCCATCGAGCCACGTGT